>PVKN010038685.1:0-11012 GCA_004027915.1 Capromys pilorides | reverse complement strand
AACTAAAGGAAAAATCTCACTGAAGAGCTAGAAAGGTCTGTAAAAGGCAGGTGGATGACTGAAGTTATCATTTTTCCATCAAATGACTAAACAAAAATGTCCCTTTTTAATAAACAGTTTTGGTTGATTGTGCCCCACACATAGATTTAACTTGAGTCTCATCTTCTATCTAAAAAGATCACCTTCCTTACATGGCCATCTAGTCCTGGCTCCTGTCATTAAGCTGGTGTCCAGAGTGGGGAACAACTCATAAGGTCGCAAAGGCATCAGTGTGAAAGAGAGAGAAAAAAAAAAGATATAGGAGGGAGATCAGTGATAATACAGTGAGATAATCATTGTTATGGTTTAGACCTAAAATGTTCCCCAGAATCTCATGTGCTTAGAAGTGACTGGATCAGAGGGGTGCTAAGCCTCATCAATGCATTCATTCATTGATTGTTCATAGCTTACTGTGCTGCTAAAAGAGGGGCCCTGCTGCAGGTGGGCTACTGAGGGCATGACCTGGAAGGGTAGATTCTTATCCATGTCTCCTCCCTCCTCTCTCTAGTTCTTTGCTCACAAAGACTGAGCACCTTGTTCCCCTACGTGCCCCTCCGTCATCCTGTTTTCACCTTGAATCCAGCCAACTATGGACTAGAACCACAAGCTGAAATAAACTCTCCTCCTTAAGTTGGATATTTTGTCTCAGCAATGAGAAAGTGATAAATATATTTGTCAAGGTTATAAAATAGGGGACAAGAAGGTAACAGTGTGAAGCTGAGATGTAGAAATAGGTGCACCTTTACCAGTGGGAACTATATCTGGGAAGCTGAGGAGGGATTAAGGCAAGATATCTTAAGCTAAGACAACCCAATCAAATGAATGATCCTCGCAAGCCAAACCTCCTTAGAGGAAGGGACGCTTATCCTTTGTCACAGAAGAAGACACAGAGGCTCCAAGTGGAAACAAACTGTTGTTCCTCATCAATCTGCCCTTTTCACCATCACCCTCTCCTGGACTCTGTCTTAGGCCTTAGTATTCATCACTTTTGGGAATTGTCTTGCTTGTGCATTTTCTCTCTTGTATCTCAATAAGCTCTATGGCTCCTTGTATGGAGATAAGCACCCTGGCATGCAGTCCTGGCTCTGTGAACCTGGTGCTGCATCCCTACCACTACAGAAATGCCTAACATAGTAGGTGCTCCACCAGTATCAACCACCTGAATAAATGGCTGTGACCTACCACTACAGCTCTGGTAGTCTCAGTTCTCAGCAATAGAAATTGAATTCAGAGTCAAAATATAGAGAGCAAAGGGTGGAGGCAATTACATGGGGCCAACAGTTACAAGGTCACAGGAGAGCCGCACGCTCAGCACAAAGCTTGATTTACCTAAAAGCTTTGAAGTTCCATCCCAGACAGGGCAGAGCCAAGAACAGGGTTGGAAGCAAAAGGTCATGTTAACTGCCAAGATACAGAGGGACCTCTGTGATACCCCTACTCTTCCCAGAGTAAGAATACTCAAGGCCATTCAGGGTCATCATTCTCATCATTGAACTCCCAGTTGGCACATGGCTACTTGCTTCTCCTTGCTGGCCCTGTTGTCTGTGTCTCTGTCACAGCTTTACTGGCCTGTGCACCTTTCTTAGACCTGCCACCCAGCCTTGCTGGAAGTGATGACATGTAAGTAAAACTGCACAATAAATAAAAACAACCTACTTTTCTTACTGTGATGGAAAGAGGATGACCAGCACCAAGATAGGCATTCTGCACTGATGCCCCACTATAAATCACTAATAAAAGTTAGTGTTATCTCCAACTTACAAATGAGGAAAATGAAGTAAAAGATAATAACTAGGATGGCTAACATGCTCTTTGTAAGTGCCATGAATTACCTGAGCATTAGACACGAATTTTTCTATGGAAGGGCACAACAACCTTTGAGAACCATACTTTCATTAAACCTGTTTTATAAAGAAGGCAACTGAGCCCTCAGCTAGAAAGCAGTAGGTCTGAAGGCATACACAGGCATCTGTGTCTGAGCCCTGGCCCTGTGATCCACCCAGGAAATAGGACCAGAGGAGATTTGCTGAGCCCCACTCCTTATGTGCCAAATAGGAGGACACCAAAAAATACACTCATCAAGGTAAATAATATCATAATGTAACAGCTTTTAAAACGGCTAAAGACTGGGCATGGTGATGCACACCTGTAATCCCAGAACTATGGGAGGTTGAAGCAGGAGCATCACAAGTTTTAGCAGCTTACAATACCTTGTCTCAAAATAAAAATTAAAAAGGAGGCCTGAGGATATAGCTTAACGTGTAGGTCTGGGTTCAGTTCCCAGTACCAGAAAAAATAATCCATAGTAATTCAAAACATCCATGTTGAACAAAGCATCAACACTTTAAATACAGAATCAGTAACTGCAGTGTTGAGCCACATGAGAGCCTGAAGCAAAAGAAAATTGTAATAATATTCTGGCTCCCCTATTCCAGGAAATCCTCTGAGTACCCTGGGCTCTGGGGGGCTCATCAGAGTGGGGTTAACTCTTTCCATCAAAGAACAAAATTCCAGTAACTGAACAGCACACTAGCAAACATTCTGTCATGCACATCTACTAAGGTACTCAAGACCCAAATCAGCATCTCCTCTTCTCAGTTGTGGCAGCTTGGATCAGACAGAATCAGCATTCTGCTCTAGGTCACACAGCAGGGCTAATTCTACTGAGATGCAGTCCTTGCTGTACCCTGTAGAACTTGTAGATACAAAACAAACCATTAAGACTTATCTGAACATCTCTATCTTGCTGATCTGCATGGAGTTAGCTGATCATTATAAGATAACATTACCAGATTTAGCAAACAAAAATACAAGGCTCCCAGTTAAATTTGGATTTTAGATAAACAATGATTTTTTTTAGTATAAGTCTCAGTAATATTTGTAATAAACTTAGACTAAAATCTTATCTATTGTTTGTCTGAAAGTCAAACTTATCTGGGCATTCTGTGTTATTTTTGGCAAGCAGAGGTACAATGGACTTGAGATAATAAAAACAAGGAGAGCTAAACATTGCTGGACATTTTCTTCTATGATTTGCTCCCCTTCCTTTTCTCTGGCACATCAAGTTCTTGAGCTATTCCAGTCTCCTTGAAGTGCTCCTTCACCTCATTTTCAATGGGTCAGCAGCTTTCTGGGGGGAATGCCAGGGAGCAAGCCCAGAGCCTTATACAAGCTAAGGTGACAGCTACCACATGGGTATGCCTGGCCCCATTCAATCCCCAGTGTCCTGATTTATACACCATCTCCTCTGACAAGCTCCACCCAGTCTTTCATCTTCCATTTCTTTCATGCTTTCAGTCTTTGTCATTTTACAGCAAAAATGTCAACAAGCAAAGATTTTACTGCATGGCTTGTTCAGGGGTTGGGGGCCACCTTTCTAAAATGGATTCCAAGCTATAGAGGGCAGCAGCAGTGCCTGTCTGGTCCTGTATGGATCTGTACCACCTAGCACAATGCCCTGAGCATTGTGTGAAATTCTCAATCAGTGCACTGAGTCTAGGTAGTCACAGGTTCTCCCCTACACACCCAGCAGAATCTTATGTGTCCCTAAAAGACTCAAAATTCACCTTCTATGAAAGTTCCCTTGATCTCAGACAAATCACACACCTGCCAAGTTCAAAAGTTTTACTCGTGTCTAATAGTCTTAGACCTTCAAACTCACCAACCTTCAGTTTATTTCCCTGAACAACAATAACAATGAAAAAAAGAAGAAAGACAGAGTATTATATAACTCTAGATGGGGGAATAGTCATCAAAAATATTTCCTTGCCTAACATCATCCTGTTATTATTTTGACATTTGTGTAGGCTGTGGAATGATTCCTTTAACACTGTGTTTGAGGCATATTTATATCTCAGGCTGCAGTGCAGAGCATATGCAAAGCCCTCAAAAGCCTATTCTAGTAGGTCTTGCTTGTAGTCATACTGGGCCCTATTTGGAGGACCTGGATAAGCATCTCTGTGTTTACTATGCTTAACAGAATTCGCTTCCAAGTGACAGGGTGATAAGTGAGCCCTGCTTGTCCAGATCCTTTGGTCCAAATGGAGACAGGAGAATTGAGACCAAAAAGTGCCCCATCCCCCAATCCATGTAGGACTCAGAGAAGACCCCATGTGATGCAACAACACCTGCAGTTTCCACTGTCAGACGCCTGCTGCATTGTGGCACCGTGCTAGGCTGTTTCTTGGCATCTTCACTCTCTGTGGTCAGTTCAAACCTCCCCACTTCTCAGAAAGGAAACCAGAATTAGGGGAAACCTGTCTCCAGCCAACAAGATTTAACTCTGTAGGCATGTACACAGGGATCATCTCTGTTATCCCTAGCAGGGACAGAAATATGCCCATCTCAGAGGAAGGAATGGAGGTTGGGGAGATAGCTCAGTGGGCTAAGTCCCTGCCTGGCAAGCACAAGGGCCTAAGTTTGATTCCTTGTACCACATACCTTGCTGGCTTTCAGAACCCCAGGCCCACCATGTCAGCCACAGAAATCAGGTGTGGTGGCACATACCTGCAATCCTAGCACTGGGGAGGATGAGACAGGAGGAGCACTACAAGTCTGAGCTTGCATAGCAAGACTGTGTACCAATTAAATAAAAATAAATAAATAAATTTTTAAAAACACATAGAAAAAGAAGTGGACAATGGCTGATGTCACAGTCTGAGTGATGTGGCATGGATGGGCAAAGTGAGGGGACAAGGAGACCACAGCCTTAGAGCAGGACCATCCATGGTTTAGTGAGACAGAGACACCTTGCACCTAACTGCCAGGAGACCCTGGATGGAGGTCAGGACCTGGAGAAAGCCTGGTGATACCACCTGCAAAATGCAGACATCAATTACTCACTTTGTGCATTTGCCTTCTGGTCTTCTGTAACAAAGAACGACAGATCAAATAGCTTAAGCAACAACAGAGTATTTTGTCATAGTTCTGAAATGAACTGCGGCAGGGTTGGTTCCCTCTGAAGCCTCTCTGGGCTGGTAGATGGCATCTTCTCCCTTGAGGATGGTATTCTTCCACCTTTTTGTGGCCCAGATTTCCCTCTTTGTGAAAAGGCCAATCATGCTAGACTAAGTCCCGCCATCATGTCCTCATGGTAACTTGATTTTCATCTCTAAAGACACTATCTCCAAATACCATCACAACCATCACATCCTGAGACAAAGATAAGGCTTCAATATATAAGCTAGTAGATAATAAGGCTTCAATATATGAGGACATGTTCATGCAGAAGCACACAATTGAACTTATCATACTACTTCTAAGAATATTTTATTGATTAATACAGAAATATCTATGGGAATACTTTCACTAACAGCCACCCCCATGCACACACCCAGCAAATGCTCTGGTTGAAGGGTCCAGGATCATGCATTTCCTTGGCTGGGCTGCTTGGTTGTGTGGTGATGGCACTGGCCCTACCTGGATTCCTCATTTTAAGAGAATCCTCCCCAGATTGTGCATACCAGCAGCTCGAAGCCATGGTGGTTCATGGCAGCTCCATGTAGGTGACAAAGCTTTCAGTTACAGGCTGTACTTTCAGCTCTGTTGGGCTTGGAGTAAAGAGAATATTTTGTACCCTAATGTGTTATTCCAAGCTGTGCCATTTCCCAGCACCTCAGCTTTCCCCACAAGCCTCACTTTGCTCATTTGTGAAAAAGGCAATAGCTACCTTGTGTCTCCACACAGTCCGTGTTGGGAATTGCTCCTTTCTCCACTGCGGCAAATTTAGTAACAATAGGGCCAGGCTTAGCTTTTTAAACAACCCTCAGACATGGTTAGGACCATGCAATAAGCAATCCAGGGAAGCTATTCAATGGATCAGTAGAAAATTCAGGTGACTGGGCCTACCCCAGCCCAACCTCCACTGAGTTGAATCTCTGGGAAGCAAGATCTACAAGGGAAAGCCAACAGAGATCTCACTGGCCCAGGGAAGTGGATTTGGGGAGTAAGACTTTATAACCTCAGCTTCAAGCCCCCATTAGGTAACTGGACCCTTCCTTAGACAAATACTGCTTTGTCTCCACGTTGCAAATGGACTACATTACTACCACTGCCTCTTAAGTCCAAGTATATGCCCCAACATGCTTCTATCACTTAGGACAGTGTAATGAATCCATGTTCCACTGTCCCGGTAGGGAGAGGCCAGAGTACAGCCTATGTAGGTACACAAATTCTATCTCTCTACATTCATTTGGCCAACACTGCCTGAAGCTTGACATGAGGCAGGCAGTGGACTGAACTCCAGGAAATCTATATTGAGCCATGGCCCTTCAGGAACTCACAGTCCTCTGAAAGACACAGAAAGCATGTATGTGTCCCCAGCATTATGAAAACCATGTGTTGTGGCATCAGTGAAAATCTCAAGGTCTAGCTGGGCCTTCCCTGCTGGCATCTAGCAAGGTCATGTTAGCTGTTACCAAGGACAGTTAGTAGTTCATGTAGCCACTTTCAACTGAGCACAAAAATAATTTGGTTGAGTAATGGAACACCAACTTTGCTGTATCCCAATAATTCTGTTGTCTACAGCCCACAAATGGATCTCCATGTTTCTCTAGGGAACACCCAGCCTCCATAGCTCTATGAGGAAGTGGGGAGGGGGACATGGATGGTGAATTTAGAGTCTGCTCAGCTCTCATAAATCAGCATAGAATGCTGGCACATCCCTCGGTGGGACTCCCAAAGACTCATTATGCTTCTCTTGAAGCCGGGTTCAACTTTTGAGAGCCAAGAGATTTTTCCATGCTCATGTGCAGCAAGAGAGGCCTGGGGTGCAGAAGTAGCAAGAGGGAGCCACCAATGCATCCCTTGGACTTGCATGGAGCTCACAAGATGTGATTTCCTTAGAACAACTGCAAGGAACAAAAATCAGCAGCATCATTGCTCACACTCAGCTTTTGTAAAAGACAAGTTAGCAATATTTGTCATATATAAATGTAAACTGGAAATACGCTACAAGATAAAGAAATTTGCTTTGGAGACATAGGCAAGGATTTACCCCAGGAACAGGTGTTTAAGTAGGTATTTGAAGGACAAGAGACATCCACCTAGCGCTAGGCTACAAAGAAGAGTGAACCATAGGGAGCAGCATGTGCAAAGGCCCTGAGGCAGAAAGGCATATGAAAATTTCCAAGCACTGAAAGGAGTGGAAGGCAGAAGGCAGAAGTTCAGAACTCAAGAGGAAATTATAGGTGTGAACAGAAGCCAGAGTGGCAGCTCATGGTAAAGATTTCTGTCTATTCTAGGCATCTGCCCAGAGCAAATCTAAACCCACCTCATACCAGGCAATTCATTATTTGCTTTGTGTTAAACATCTCCAGAGTAGCTTCCAACACCCCCTTAACAAAAATCCTAGTGTTGTCCTGAAGATAAGTCAAATCTGTCAGCTATTTTTAAAAGGAAGTTATGATGGAGAGTTAAAGACGTTCTCCTTGATTCACCAATAAGATTTTCTATAGCTGTGTGTGTAGTCAAGCAACTTACAAGGTTCCTTGCTTCCCAGAAATATCAGGGAGTTTAAAATAGAAGAGTCATCATTTTGTTGCTTAAGAAATGTCAATGCCACACAGAACGGTAGAAGGGAAAGAAAGATGAACATTCACTGAGGACTAAGAGTGCCCTGTTGCTGAGCAGAGTGTGGGCTCCCCACCTTCATGCTCATGCATTCTTGCAGCTCCCCTGAGAGTTAGAAACAATTAGCAACTCCACGTGGCACTGAGACTGTTTTTGATGACCTGCCTAAGACCAGTGTTGTGACTAAAAATCTCTGCTCTGCATCGGGAGTCAAGGCGAAGAAGAAAGAAAACAAGATGACTGGTGGTGGGGTGGCACATCAGCTGGTACCCAGCTACTGGGGTGGACCTTGCTGATTTGTGTGGGATTATTCTTAGAAGTCCCATATCCCAGGAAAGCTCCTGTCCTTGTAAACTGAGATGAATGCTCACAATACTTCCTATGCCAAACCAACCAGAAAAATCCTCCCAAGAGAGACTACTAAATAAATTCGTAAATGAGTAATAAGTAAAATGTAATAAATAGTACAATAAAACAAATAAAAGGGCCCAGAGGCTCTCTATTCATTGTCAAGTTTGCACACATCTCTGAAGTCCCATAAACTTAAAATGCATAACAATAGGTGAGAATAAAGGCTTTTGCAATCTCATGCTACATAGAGTAAATATATTTTTTAACCCAAGAATGGAATCATTCATTCAGTCATGAAGTCAAAAGAGCCATCAAAGTTCTGAACTGGAAGTGCCAGCCCTGTGTGGAGCAAATATGCAGTTTTGGTTTCTGTTTTCAGGAAGTTACACTCTACATGAAAACACTGAAATAAGCAAACAGATACATAAACATGAAAATTTCAAGAACTCAAATGGTCTTTTAAAAATACAGGAAGTGGGGCTGGGGAGATAGCTCCGTGGCACAAGTGCCTGCCTGGCAAGTGCAAGGTCATGAGTTTGAAACCTGGTCCCACCAAATAAATAAATAAATAAATAAATAAATAAATAAATAAATAAATACAGGAGGTGTTGTGAACAGGAGTGCCTAGTCATGAGGACCTGAGTCATATCCAGCTGTGACCACCAGGAGAGGCTTCTCTGAATCTCAGGACTGGACCAGGAAGCCATGTCCAGCAGAGAGAGCATCTGCACATTAGGAAGAGCAAGGGGAAACAGCCATCAAAGTGGGCCTGAGCTTGGAAGATCTAAATAAGGTAGAAAGCATGATTGAAAAATACAGTAAATGAGTAAATTTTTTAAAAAGTGGTTACACTGAGTTCAATCCCCAGTTCTGCAAAAAAATAAATAAAATAAAAGTGGTTAGAGTAAAAGACACACTGGCGTTGCTCCCTGCAACCCACCCACTTGCTTTGAACACTTATTGTATTGTTCTCAGTACTTGCTGGGGCTGTTCTGGAAGTCTTATCCCATGACTGTCATTGGCTGCACTGCTGTGGCTATCTCAGTATCCTGGGTCAGTTCAAGTTTTACCTCCAGGTCATTTTGACTCTGAGGAAGACCCATAAGTCAGACGGTGCTGGATCCCATAAATGCGGTGGCTGAGGACACACCATAGTGCTTCTACAAGCCTGCTTTCCATTGGCTGGCACTTGGCAGTATTTGCCTCAGTTTTTAAAACCATGCCTTGTAAAGACTCTCATGAAGAGAACTGCTAGAACTGTTTCAGAATATGGCAAGAATGATGAGACAAGTGTGTTCAAAGAAAGGGGGAACACTTTGAGGGGGCTCAGCAATAACGTGTCTCCTATTTTAGAAATTTTTAAAATTTAAACATTCACCATATATTTGACTCCTCTATCATTGTCACAAGCCAGAGAAAATCTCAGGTCTTCACCACCAATCACTCCTGTTTACATTTCCTGCTGTATTTTTTTAAGACTCATACCAATTTTCTTACATACACAGAAAGCTAAGAGAGGTCTCACCATGATGAGAAAGGGGATGGATAACAGGCAAGGCAAGGCAGAGAGAGAAGTGGTGGAGAAGTTTGGATCTTAACATAGGTGGGAGGAGAATCTGCAGGGATGTCATAAAGGAATGACAGAATATGAAATCTGATTGGCATGTTTAGAGTGAATAGCTGTACAGCTGAACAAAAAATGGGTTTCAAGCTGCTCATGTTGGTATATACCTGTAATCTCAGCACTCTGGGAGGCTGAAGCAGGAAGATTATAAATTTGAGCCCAGTCTGAGCAACTTAGCAACACAGTGAGACCCTGTTTCGAAATAAAAGTAAGCAAATCATTGAAGATGTAGTTTAGGTACTGGGCAAACCCTCCCCCCCCCCCCACCCCGGGGAGTAGGAGATGAGAATAAATGAATGAACACAAATTGTAAGGGTTAGAGTAGTGGCAGGAACATGTGTCGGAGCCTTACACTGTAATCCTGGTAACCAGCAATAGAGAGTGGCATCAGCCTAGAGGTAGTGGAGATGAGAGAGAGAGCAATCAGATCAGATATGATCAGATAGAGCAATTCAGAGTTCTGTGAGACTTGGTGTAGACTACATGGATGCATGGAGTACAATGGAAAAGGATCCCTTAAAGATTTCTGCATTTCTAACAGCTTCATCAGCTTGAGCAACTTACTTTAATTTTCTTTTTCTTTTTGTTTGTTATTTGTTTCGTTTTGTTTTATTTGGTACTGGGAGTTGAACTCAGGACCTTGTGCTTGCCAGGAAGGCTTTTATGCCACTGAGCTGTGCTTCTGGCCATCTTACTTAAATTTTCTTTACCCATTTCCCCAGCCATAAGTACTGATAACCACATGTTGAGAGTTGTTGGTAGAACCGAGTAACTTCTTAGGCAGGGCCTAGCCCTGGTAACATTTTTTTAAGAAATGTTTCTTCTCATGGCATGTTTCAGGTTTGGCTGCCACTAGACAACAGGAACATATGGGTTAGGAAATTTAACTCAACTCAGGAAGATGGACAGCTCTCCATGGCCTAGGAGGCACAGGCACACACTCTAAAGTTTGATGAGCCCACTAGAGTAGAGTTTTGCACAGTGCCTGTCAGTTGGTTGTATTTCTGTCATAGTTTAGGCTCAAGGCTTGATTGTGCCCATGCAAATGGCAGTGGCTTTGAGCACCTAGGAGATATAGCTAATTCATTACTCATTAACTGGGATGGGATCAGAGAGGATTCTCCTGCTAATGATGGTTTGTAGCGCTCTCATGAGACAATGCCTGACAAAAGGACTCCTCACTCCTCACACATAATCTTCAATCATTTTTTACAGCCAAGCAGCTCAGGTGACATGTTCACCAAGAGTTATTACAGAAAAACTATTTCATTTCCACAGCCCAGAAGTATATTCAGGGAGGAGGGAAAAAAAATCCCTAAATCACTAATGGAAGCATAAAACTTTTCTCAGAGGCTAGACTTAAAGGTGTAGCTTGATGCCATGTTACTTTTTTTTTTTTCCTTTTCATGGATTTTTTTTTTTTTTTTTT
>PVKN010038684.1:0-11017 GCA_004027915.1 Capromys pilorides | reverse complement strand
AGTAGTCTTCACCATACACAAAGAACTCCTACAAGTAGGAGAATGTGAATTGTCAAATGTGTTGGCAAAAGACTGAGGAGGTACTATGTATACATAAAGAAAATCTACTATGTATATGTAAAGAATATCTAAAAGGCCAAGAACACATGAAAAATTCTGAAACACTTAGAAATAAAATGTATATAACTTAAGATATAGTCACACCCCCAGAAGACTGAAAAAATTTGACTATATACTATAAATATAAAATGTAAATAAGAATATATATGGCGCAACAGAAACAATTATAGAAAGCAACTGGATGTAGAAATTGATTCAACACACTAGCAATTTATTTTTTATTGAGGTGACATTCACATAACCTACTGGAAATTAGTTTTAACTATGCACAGCACTGAAAATGCTCTTAGCCTGTGACCAGCAATTCTTCTTTCATTGTATATTCCCTAAACAGAGTTGTATACATGCTCAGCAGGGGATTTAAGCAAAGTTGTTCACAGCAGCACTACTGATAGCAGAAATAAATACTGAAAGTAAGTGGTCATTGATAATAGGTAAATTATAATATACTTATTCAATGAAATATTACAGTTCAGAAAAATGAAGAAAAAAATCAGCTATACTCAACAATATGAATGAATCCCAGAGTGAACCTCATAACAACCATTTGGTACCCACGATGTCAGGTATCTCCTGATGTTTGGTATGTCCCCCAGGAGACGCCTTCCAAGCAGGAAGGAGGAAGGGAAGAGGGAAGGGAAGGGAAGGGAAGAGGGAAGGGAAGGGAAGGGAAGAGGGAAAGGAAGGGAAGGGAAGGGAAGGGAAGGGAAGGGAACGGAACGGAACGGAAGGCAAGGGAAGGGAAGGGAAGGGAAGGGAAGGGAAGGGAAGGGAAGAGAAGGGATGACGGATGGACAGACGGCTTCCTCAGCTTTCTCTTCTGGATTCTTGGGAAATTTGACCCCGCCTCCCCTCTCCTATGCCTTCCTCCTGCACGGGCAGCCTTAGTCCTCCGAGTGATGCCGAGAGTAGCCAGGCTTGAGGATTTATCAATTCCCCAGCTGAAGAGTCCTGGACACTTTCCCCATGAGGATTTTCAAACGGGGACACACTGCGAGTGGCACTAAAGCTATGCAACTTACTACTGTAGTGTGCTCAGGCTAAACAGGAACCCAAGACTGATGGGAAACACACATATGTGTCACAAACATACACACAAGTAAACAAGATATTGTTTAGAGATACCAACATAAAGCAATAAGGCAAAGAGAAAAGACCCAAGTGTCTGGCAAACAGTTTTCCCCAAAGGCCATGGGGGATGGGCTAGACAGCAGGACTTTGCGCCTTCAAATAGCAGAGCAAGACTCTGCCTCCCAGCTGACTGGTAGGTACACGAGCATTAGTAACACTGTTTTTCTTTAAACATTTCTTTACATTCTGTAAGTATATATGCCCCCGTACTTTACAGTTTATTGTATATAGTGGTTAGTTCATTAAAATTATTTTGAAAGGAGTTCAAAACAAAAAATTTAATATGAAACTTTCATATCACACTGCTGTTTCCTACCAAATCTTTTTTTTTTTTTTTTTGTCTTTTTGACACAGGGTCTCGCTATGCAATTCAGGCTGGCCTTGAGCCCAGGCTGGTCTCAAACTCACACTGACCCTCCTGCCTCAGTCTCCCAAGTCCTGGGATTATACCAAATCTTTTTTAATTGTCAGGCAAAGATGATCTCCTCAATTGCAACTGGTGGTACTCTTAAACCTGCTTAAAGTAAGTGTAACAGTCTCCCTAAATCACTCCAGACACATTCTGGCAAGAATAAGCACAACAAAGCCCAGCCTACAGAGTGCACTTGGTCTGCCTCCTTCAAGTACCATAGTCATCATGATGGTCATTCTCCCCTCGCCTCTCTCCCCTCTCCTCCCCTCCTTCCCTTCCTTCCCCTCCCTCCCTCAGTCCCTCTCTCCCCTCTTTGCTCCCTGCCTCTGCCTCTGCCTCTGCCTCTCTCTCTCTCTGCCCCCCCCTCCAAGCCTACATTTTGAAATCTTCAAAATGATTATGCTCTGTGTCTCTCACACAGGTTCCAACGGCGATGCTCTAATCCTGAGTTCTATGCCACGGGTGTCAGCAGTGTGTTAAGTGTACACTGAGGGTCAGGGAGCTTGGGGGACTGCACACTTGTGCAATTTTTGACTACCCTAGAGATCCTTGGCATTCATAGCTTCAACATTCACTTTTCATTTCCGAATAACCTCTAACAGCTATGCCTATAGCAATTTACCTTTGTTTTCTGAAGCACAAGTGTGAACTGTGTGTTGCAAAGCTGCAGTGCAAGAGTGAGTCACTTTGCTAGAGTGGGCGCCTTCTCTGAGGTTCATCATCCCCACTCCACTATGCCACCAGGCACACAGAATCTCTCTGCATGTGAGAAAAAGTTTATTTCCTTGAGTTCTAGTTGAAAAGACCAACACTGGTGGTCTGTGAGTAATCACAGAAACTGCTCCATTCTGAACTGAAACTAGATGAACAAATAAGTCAGGAGCCTATGCAAATATCTCTGCATTTGCAGGGTGAGGACTGGGCAAGGGCTTGAGATACACCACTGAGAACGTCGAGGGTCTACCGTAGTGAAGCTTGATTGAAGAAGTTTTCCAAATTCCCTTTCTATTAAATCTCTTTCATCAGAGCTTCTCTGATTTTAAGACAGCTTCGTTGCCTAATGTCAACCCTGAGAGTCCAACAAGTAACTACACAGACTCAAATTCTTAACAAATTTAGCACAACATATTGTGGATCTGTAATCTTCCTTTTGACTTTTCCTTCTCTTTCTATTATTTGTTTGTGAATCTCAAGTTAAACATATATACCTGATTTTTATAGAGCTCATCCTGGAACTTTCATTCTAGAGTCCATGGATACCCAGGGAGATCCCAAGATTCCTGAGATTCGCATCTCTATGCTGCTCCATAGCTCTGCTTCTCCAGTCTGAAGGGCATCCTCAGATAACCCCAACATCTGGTATAGAGCTACATCCTTCTCCATTTTCCACAGAAATCCCAGTGCCACCTGGCACTCTGACTCTTGGCACTGAAGGGAAGACTCCCATCACTTGTGGGCTCATGGGTGCCATCCCAGAGAGAGCTGTCCTCACTGGCCTGCTCCCAAACCAGCGTTCCAACCTTGACCTGCCTAGTGGGGCAGCTCTCGGGACAGTGGGGTTCACTTACTTCTTGCCAACTCTCCATCCTGTACCTTCCAAGTCCCTTGAGATATCAAGGAAGATTTTTTTCCTACCAAATTATTACAATACCTTCCCTTTTCTTACATAAGTGGAATCTTTATGCAATTCCCAGTATTTATGACTATATTCAAAGATCTGATATCAATTATTTCTTTTAGCAAATTTAAGAATTTATTCAAAAATGTTACAAAACAACGAACTTACAGGTGTCTAGAAATTGAGCAATACTTTTCCTTGACTTTTAAATAGGTCTTCACATTTTCCACATATGAATTTTAAAATTTTCTGTAAGAAAATATCAGCATTCATTTTTTTCTACTTTTGTTTTTCTTGTACCTTTGTTTTAGCGAAAACTATATCAGAGCATATCGCCCTGGGTCCCGCCAAGCTTGCAGCGCTCTCATAAGCCAGTGGCCATCCAGGTCCATGCAAAACGTCCGAGCTAGGAGGACACTGCTGCTGCACACGGGTGTGGCCGTCTGGAACTCATTTTTCTGCCAGAACAACATACTGGCAGCGGTAAATCCACATTCCCTACATGGATGCATAAAACAGATGGCCCTAGGGAACACCTTTCCTCTCAATTTCTATCACCAGCTCTCTTCCAATTACAGCACTAAAAAAAATCTAGGTTGGAAGGGTTATAAGTATGTCTTTTGCTCTCAGGACAGATTGAGGGTTTGTTAGGTTTTTTGAGACAGGGTCTCACTATGTGCTATAGGCCTTGAACTTACTTAGGTACCCCAGACTGGCCTTGAACTCATGTTGATCCTCCTGCTTCAGCCTCCTGGGACAACAGATGTGTACCACTATGCCCAGCTCAGATTGAAGTCTGAATGTTATCTTCTTAGTCTTTTCTATAGAATCAAATATTAAAACATAACCACTACTAATAACAGTGTGATAGTTTCCTGCTAAATTTCAATAAAAGCTCATAAAGTTCTCAACTAAGTCCCAAGGCAAGGCTTTATAGTTATAATTTCATCAACAAGCCCTTGGCTGTCCAGAAACTTCTTGAATAGCTGCACTAAATATCAGCTAACAATCCATCTGGATTGTATTTCAAATTCTCACACTTTCTTAAACTGAACACATCCAATGCCATGTAACCTGCATGCTTTTGATACACTTGAGCCACTGTAGGCTTAGTCACTATCCTACACAGACCCCTAAAGATCCAAGGAAATATATAAAATTTTATTGAATTGTTTGCATTACTTATATTCATCTCTGGATTCCATGATTTTGAATTCTTGTACCTTTTAATTTTGTTTGTTTTTGTTTCTTATTATTTTATATCCTTTGACTAAAGAGCTTTAATAACTCAAGGATAGTTATCAACCTCTTCCAGTTTGCAAGTACAATGAACAAAGTTAATAGTTAAGCCTCTTAGAACTTTAAACAAATACAGTGCACTGAGACAGGGTCTGAAACTTCCTCTACTGATCAAAATGCATGAACTGTAGCTTATAAATTTAGGAGAATTTTCTTGCTTTACCACTTATAAATCTGAGTTCCAATGGCTACAGAGCATCCTACTTTTTAGCCTATCTTATTTTTTTCTCAAAATGTCTCAGTGCATTTAAAAAGGCTGCGATGGTTCTACTGGTTTTGTGCACATATATCGAAAGTTTTACCCATCCAGAAGCCAGGGCTACCTGTTCACAGAGCCAGCATTTCCTGCCCTGCCTGCCCGCTACAGCTGGTGATCTATACATATGCTCTGACTCCTGAGAAGAGAAAAGGAAGACCAGCCTGCCAGGGACTCCTTGGTGAGCAGCACAGAGCACAGAAAAGAGGCTGAAAGACACAGAGAACTCACTGAGCAGGAAGCAAGAAGCAAGCTCAGAGCTATGGTGCTGTCACATGGCTTTCTTAACATTATCCTCCATCAAATCAGGTCCTAAAATCTGCCAGGACTTCAGACTAAGGTATCGCTTTCCTTCCTGTACCTTTTACACAGTAAATTCTCTCTAGCTCACTTGGCAATGGCCCAAACAGTGGGCACTTCTCTACCCTGAGGAAAGTGACCACCACTAGGACACCAGAGGCAAGGACAGCACCACAAGAGCACAGGTTCTCGCAAAGCACACTTTAGTGGTTGGCCCTTGAAGTAAATCCCAGGGGTGCTGAGGTCAAAAAGACAGTCTTACTCTTCAGGGCCCAGACTTTGCCATCAAATTAACAAAGCTGTCCAGCTGAGGCATCAAGAGGTGTGACAGGACAGACTTGTGTCCTGTAGGTTCTCTGACAGACACAACAAAGAAGAAAAGAGTCACACACAGGCCCTTCCCCTCCACCTGCAGATACCCCAGTGGGTCAACTGTCCTACCTTACATAAAATCTCCTGATATTTTCATGCATAATAAGGACTTCTCAGCTTCAAGGAATAGATGCTGCAGAGCTCAGCTAGCATCTGAGGTCCGCTCTTCAGCCCCCTCGGACAGGTCAGCCCACAGCAACATGGCCACCCACCCTGACACACACACACACACACACACACACACACGCACACACGGTGGGAAGAACACTACTCCCACACTGGCTGCTCAATGGGAAACACAGGGAGTGCTCACAGCTGAGAAGCCACCCTGGATTCGGGACCCCAGTTTCTACACAAGTTAGGATATGGGGGCCCTACAGGAGTAAGTCCAACCTTCTTTAGGAACAGAGTGGGAAAAAGACCAAGTTCAGACAAGCACTGGCTGTGTGAAAGTTGAAGAGATGTGGGATGGCCCCAGAGCAGACCCACGTGGACCCAAAAAGCCAAGGATGCCCTGGACTCAGTGGGACACGCGTGGTCTTTGCCTGTGTTCTTCACACTGGAGTTACCCAAATGGTTCCTCCTGGTGGCCACACACTCCCTGCCCCATCGCACATATGCTCACAACACACACAACAAGGTAGCACCCAACTTCTTTGGTGGGGGAGGCAGGGAATTGGCTGACGGCTAGGGAGCTGGCTGGGCACAGGTCTGATCATGAGTGGGGGTTACATAATCACACAGGCTAGAGGAGAGCATTTCCATGGAGATCAGTTCAGCAAGCGCCTCATTCTCCACCTTTCCTCGCCCTCCCACCTGCGTGTGCCACACCAGAAAGCATCAGGGTTAATAAAACCGAAGCTGCAGGGCCCCTGGCTGCTGCCCTTAGAACGCTAAGGGCTGCCAGAATCTTCAGGATACACAGGTACAAGAGGGCCACGTCTGGGCTCTCAGCGCCCACAGCACGCCTAGCACCAGGTTCCACAGGCCTTCCTGCAGCCACAGCCAGCAAAGTTCAAGGGCAGGCCAACCCACAGACAAAGTCCTGACCGGCAGCATAAACCAAATCCCCGACTTAAAGGAAGCCAAGGCCGCGCGCCGCTGGTGCACACCACCGCTTCAATCCAAGCTTTCGGACTAATGAGTTCACTGCACAGCCCGGACCACGAACCCCCTTCCGCGTTTCCATTCCAACAGTGGTAAAATGTGGGACACAACTGGCAGGGTGCTTCTGCTTTGACAGCAGTGAGACAAGAATCCCCCACAGAACAGGAGTATGCATTTGGTCTGATGTGAGGCGGTTGGAGGGGAGGGAAGTAAGGTTTCGCTTTAGGAACATTTTCAGGGGGCCAGAATTAACGAGGGAGGGGAAAATCTCCCTTCTGCGTTGGATCCAGCATCCTACCAATTTCATGCTCAACTAGACAACAGAGACACCCAAGTCGGCCTCAACCACCCCAGCCACAGCAGCGGGGACAGAAGGTGAAAGAAGCGATGCCTTTCCAGCTGCCTGCCCGCCCGCCCGCCCGTCGCCGGGCTCAGAGCTCGGGTCTCCAGCGCGCCGCTGCGGAGCAAGCGCAGGAGCGCGCCCCGGGCCGCCGCTGCCACTGCCACTGCCGGGGTGACGGGAGCGCGGGGTCACTGGAGGCTCCCGCGGCTCCCGGCCCGGCCAGCGCGCGCTCCGCCCACCCCGGGGCCACGGCCGCCCGCCCGGCCGCCCGCCCGGACACCTGGCCTAAGAAAGGCAGCGACAAAATGGAATCTCGGCTCGGTAATGCACTTCCTCCTGGCAGCCGCAGGCAAATACACAATCAGTAAAATAATCGCAAGGAATCCATCCGCCGCGAATACAAACCCAAAGCCCCCTACCTTCGGCCTTGGAATGGCAATCTGGTCCTGTGTTCTCTGACCCACGGATCCAGCCCTTTCTTCATGAATTATTCCGGCCAGTCAGGATTTTGTGCATTTTTTTCACGAACACCTGTTTTAAGTAAGGGGTAAAGACCTTATTGAAAGAATTGTCCTTAAAAAATAACCTCTGCATATGTATGTCCATCCAGGCATGCATGCGTGTTTGTATACACACATGTGCACACGGAATAGCCATGTACACGGGAGCACCAAACTAGGCAGCGGGATAATGGGAGAGTCTGCTGCTTGTGAGCATGCTCGCTCCGGGAACAGGTCCCCCCTCTGTTATTCCTCTGAATAAATATAAATCACGACCAGAAACCCAAACAGGAGCATCCCTCTCGAATTCCTGCTGCTGAAAAACACGGAATAAACGCAGCTCTCAGACACAGACTCTAATCAGCAGCTGTTTTCTGGATCTAGAGCCAACCCCATGCCTCTTGTCTTTTCCACTAGGAGTCCAGACCTTTTTTGAAAAGGTTTTAACCTTTTAAAGATACAGTACATCAATTATCACTTTTGAATTGCTATCACTTCACTCTTAGAGCAGGGAGCTAGTTTCATGCCTACAGCCACACAACAGGCAGACTTGCATGCAGTGGCAATGATTTCATTTATTAACACCCTTTAAAACTATATATTACATATACATACATATTTCTTATATATTACAGATATATGGAAAGAATATGCAAATAAAAGTCTACACATACATAAGATGGGCTTCTTGGAATGAACTGGTCCCTACTGTTTATAATGGGACAGAAAACTTACAGCAGGGCTAGGAAGTAGCAACCTGTTCACCCTGCCCCACTCCTCACTCTGACCTAAGGGGTCAAATCCTCAACGAAAGGGCAGCTCTGGCTCTCTACTGTGATGTAGGACTACACTTATTCTAACACAGATTTTCTTCCAACCAGAATCAAAAATCCAAACTCAACCTAAAACTCAGAATCTTGAAGCTTCAGACTTAACCCCTTTTACAAGGTTTTTGTTAATGAAGTGTTTTGTTCTTTAATCTCTTTTTAAGGACTAGGTGAGCATAGACTGGCGGTAGAAAAAGGGGGTGGATGGATTAAACCACTCCCAGACTAAAGTTTAAAAATTCACGAAGTTCTTCAGCCACGCAAGCGGTGTTTATTCTAGTTTTGTTTTAGCTTCTAAAGAGGTGGCCAGGGATATAGGATATAGTTCAGCAGCACAGCCCCTGCCTGGCAAGCCAATTCCCAATACATACATACATACATACATACATACATACATACATACATAGAGGTAGCTCTGAGGAGAAAAAACTCTTAGCCTGACTTGTGTGTAAAAGGGAGACAAATACCCTTTTCAGTTTCTTCTTCAACCAGGTGCCTAGGCCACTGTGGGGCCAGCGATAACGTCAGCACTCCCTGCCCCCTGCCTGGTCCTGTCTCAGTCACTTTCTCACCTCTCAGGTGCCACCTGTGCTGCCTTCCCAAATACACACACACGCACACAAGCGCACACACACACACACACACACATGCACACTTGGGTCTCTTCCCCCTCCCAGGGCTCTTTAGTAGAAAATTATCATATTTCTTGCATCATCATCCTAGCTAGCTGGGCCTGTCACCGATTGGTTGGGCACTGGCTGCCGGAAGCATCACCAGCCACACAGCATGGAGCTGGCTCTCCCTGACCACAGCCCAGGAGGCTCTGTGACAAGGCTAAGGCTTACCACAAGGAGTCTGTAGGATTCAGGAACGGGGCCTGGGAAATAGCTCAGAACAAGCACTTGTCTGGCAAGCACAAGGCCCTGAGTTCAATCCCCAGTACCAGAAAAAAAAAAAAAAAAAATTCAGGAACAGAAGAAAAGATGATGATTGGAAGATCAACAGTGCTTCTGACAGAATATTCTCTCTTCACATTAAAATAATAATAACAAAGATCCAGAAGGCTGGGTAAAAACAAGATTCCATACCCATGCAAATTTATCTGCTGTTGTTTCAATTTTTTCTCTTTGCATTTTTATTTTTAAACAGCACCTTGATAAACTGTGCAGGCTGGCCTGGAACTTGCAATCCTCCTGCACCAGCTGGGACTATGAACGTGCGCCACCACAGTTGGAGTCTGTAATGACCAATAGGAATCACATGCATCTGCCTTGGCTTGCTGGGCCTGGGCATTTATCACACTTCATTCTGTTCTTCAGACTAAACTAAGTCCTATCTCTCTGGCCTTTTGAGTCGAAGTTTCTCAAGCCCTTTATCATGTTTAGGCTCTAGAGGAGGCTCCTTCCAACCTAGAGGAGGCTGGAAGGTCATTTGGTCCAGCCTGCACCACACGCTTCAGTCCCATCCACTTGGTCTACACCAGGATTTTGGTTTGGGAAAAGCATAAACGAGTGTTCTAAATTTACCCTTTGTCATCCCCTGCCAGAAAACATCTACTGACCAAAATGTCGGTGGCCACGCAGAACAGCAAGAGGAGCCCAATCCCTTGAGCTGAAGAAAGACGTAGGCCCAGTGAGCTGGGCAACAAGAGTACTGTGGGAACACACACTGTCCAACGCAGATTGCTACTCCAGGAGCAAAGATGAATAACCACAAGCCTCTTCATGGGGGAAGAATCTGGCTGCTTACAAGGCAATTAAATCAAACTGACCTCCTACTTCTTGCCTGCAACACTGTGCTGAAAGACACAGGCACAATCTTTATGGAAGTCTAAGGAAGCAGTACTGAGACCCAAGAATTCTGCCAGCTGCCAAGCTACTTTCCCTCTGTGTGGTGATGAAATAAAGGTCTACATGAAGGCACAGAAATGTTCTCTCTCAAATACTCTTTTTTCAAAAATTAAAGATTACTTGAAAAGCTCCTCTAGGCAAAGGGAAAAGCCAGAAAACATGTGCTACATAAGAAAATTCAATGAAAATAAGGTTAATGAAATACAGAATTAAGGATACAACTGATATTCTCAGTATAAATCTTAATTGAATTGTTCAAAGTTTTTGAAAGATGCAATTTGAATGAATAATAACCTTCACCTTATCTAGTTTCATGTTCTATCATTTCAGTAACCTATAGTCAAAACAAAACAAGGAAATGTGAGGCCAGCAAAGTAACAGAGGATAAGAGGGACTACATTCCCATAATTTTATCACAATATCTCATTACAACAGCCCTACTTTATCATTATCTATTGTTATTAGTCTTTTACTGTATCTAACTTGTAATTTAATCTTTATCACAGGTTTGTATTTTCAGGAAAAAGCACAGAGTCCAGATAGGATTCAGTATCACCTGTGATTTCAGGCATCCTTGAGGGGTCTTGGAACATACACCCCATGGATAAGGAGATGTTACTGATGTATATCCGTATCTATCCATCTCCTAGATAGATATGTCTAGAATTAGATTTCCATATAATTTCAACAAGAAAGTCAAAAAATCTCAACGGACACAAGTAAAATCACCAGAAAAATAGAAATAGGATGAGTAGACTATCATGGTAGGCAGACAATTTCACTATCTACTATTCTTCCCAAGATGCAATAACATAACAGGTATTTTCTTAAATAGAAATATCCAGTGGTAAAGAAAACAGCAGGAGAGTCATTGGCCAGGTG
>PVKN010038683.1:0-11017 GCA_004027915.1 Capromys pilorides | reverse complement strand
CTAAAAAAATTATAGGGTTGAGGATGCAGAAAATGCAAGGTCCTGAGATTAATTCCTGGTGACCTTTTTCTCTTCTTAATTTCTTATAAATTTCTTTCCTTTTTTCTTTTCTCATTCCAACTTACATGCATTTATCTGACAATAAGAATAACTGACTGGAAGACAACACTATTCATTGTAACAAATACTGTGCAATTCATATTACTCTGTTAAGTGAAATTCTTTGTGTGTGTGTGTGTGTGTGTGTGTGTGTGTGTGTGTGTATTAAGTGAAATTTTGTATCACTTGTAATTTTTTTGTATTAATTCTAACTTGTACTCTCTTTAAAAAATGAAAAGAAAATTAAAGTTTCAAAAACCCTGTTCATCCCTAATGTATGCAATGCCATCTATGGTATTTACTGTGTGCACTGCTTCCCTCTACTGGATAGAATAACAATTTGACCAAATTCATGGAAACTCAAACTCCTGGATTCATTTAGCACTCAATATTAGTGGGTTATCTCCAGCAACATGTTGAGCTTCAATTCAGGGTTACAGAGGTAAGGAAACCACATTTCCTGCTTCCAAAGAGCTCACACAGGGCTGAGGATTTGGCTTAGTGGAACACTTGCCTAGCAAACTAGAAGCTCTGGGGTTGGCACCAAAAACAAAAATTAAACCTCTCCTCAAAGATCATTCAACAGCAACAACAACAAATTAATTAATTAATCTAAAAAATCAAAGAGCACACAGAAAAATTTGGGGAAACTTCTAAGAAAATCAGTTATCCCAATATAAAGTGCTGAAACATCTAATAGTAGTAAGCACAGATAATGTAAAGCTTTAATAGTATCTATAGTCACTTTAGCTTCTCAGCTGGCATGAGCTCTGCTTAAAAGCTTATCTGGAAAAATAATCAAAGAATTCATAATTTTACCTTGGAGATGAGGTTGACTGATAAAGTACAAAGCATCTTGGTAGTTTGAATTTCCAACACATAGTGCATGAAATATACAATAATCTTTAAAGTATTTGATGTGTTTTTCATCAGTCGATATGGCAAGCCCTCTTAAAGCCCACCTCCCCAATCTGAATTGTCCCCGGACAATTGTCCCTACAAGTGGGCTCAGTGAGTATCACAGGGCCTGTTTTATGTTCCCAAAGCTATATGGAGAAAGAACAGGGGAGTGATTCATCCACTGGGACACTGCTTTTCACTACAGCTAGAGCATTTGCTACTGCCATTGCCACTGCTGCTCCTGGCCCTGGAAAGAAAAGCAGTTCCTGTGTTACCACTTCACCTGGCAGATTCTTGTGGCAGAGCATTGGCCATCTAGCCTACAGGGGTACAGAGACTCCCCCAAAGGAGAACCTTTCCTCTGAGTCTTGTGCTCTAAGCCTGGGCTCCAAGGGCTCCAGCACTGTAGACTGCCAACAATGGAGTGATTGGTGCAGGAAGAGCCTCCAAGGTAAGCCTTGACTCTGAGCATCTTCTCTATACTTTCCTCTCCTTCCCAGTGTGCTCACTTTGAAGGCTATTTGTGGGAACAGTCACCAGTCTATCTTGATGGGAAGCGATTCGGTTCATCACAAACTCTTAAGGTCAAGGTTTGCCTCTCTTTTAGGAAGCTTTTCAGTTCTATAGTACATTAATGTATTTTCTTCCCAGTGTCATAATATTCACATTAAGAGAGCACTGAGAAGCACAGCCATTTTCAAGTCACAGAGAAGTTATGATTATGCTTCTTCCTCACGGAATTTGACATATATTTGTCTCTCCATTATGAAAAGTGATCCTTCTATGTCATGATACAAAAAGATGTCGGGAACTTTTAAAGTTGCAAGTGTATTAACAATTGATCATTCAGTTGAGCCTATCACTTATTTAAATTTAATTGAACAGCATTTTGTATGTGCCCTGCACTGCCTTGAAAATTTAGCAATTCTAAAAGTGTTAATGGGGCTGGGAGATAATTCAGCAGCATAAGTACATGCTAGGCAAGCACAAGGTTCTGAGTTTGATCTCTGGTTCAAAAGCAACAACAACAAAATGTTAATGACCAGATCTTATAAAGGTTATGACATAGCTAGAAGCTAAAACTTTGACAAATAATCTATACTTTCAAGTTTGTTTTAAAAAAAAAATTATGTCTTTCTCAAACTTTCAGTGTAGGGGCTGGTGAGATAGGTCAGCAGACTAATGTGTCTGCTTAGGCAAGCTTAGGCAAACACAGAGACTGCAGTTCGATCCCTGGCACCACATGCTGTGCCAGCCCTGCCCCGAGGGCTGGCTGAACCAGCCAGAGTGTGGGCATAGTGGTGCACATTTCTAAGCCCAGTGCTAGGGAGTCTGAAATTATGAGGATCACTATGAATCCAAACTGCAGTGAGGCTCTGTAAAACCAAATACATTAAAAAAAAAAAAACTTTCAGTGTAACACAGTGGAAAAAAAGTGGGGTTTACCACCAAAGTGTATAGATTTGACTTTTTGCTCTTCCATTTTTTGTCTGTGTATCATTAGGAAATGATTTAATCTGTGCTTCAGGTTAACTATAAAATAAAATTATTAGCATTTTTAGAATTGTTTTGAAGATTATATAGCATAATATGCAAAAAGGGCACAGTATCTATAACACAGAGTGGTAGTGTCCTTCCAAAAATATGAAGCCCTTAAGTGCTAAAGCATTTTGAATAGAAAATTAATTTGATTCAATTTTTTCAAAGTATGATGTTTTATTTTGGCTCTATGGAAGGGTAAGGGAAAGAGTGCAAGAGAAAGACTGAGATATAGAGTGAACTGACCAACATATTTTTTAAAATTTGTCAGGATGCCAATTTATTAATGTACTTTAAGGTTTTGCTAAGGAGATAGCATCCTGATTAGACAGGGAGTCTTTTCCTATTATTATTTATGTTCATTAATTTTACAAACTACTGGTTTTGGTGCATGTATTTTGATATTATTCCCTTATATTTTCCTTTATACTCCTCCCTGTTTTTCCTTCTTCTTGTCTAATAATAATTTCCCCTCTGTTATGGTTTGTGTCTAGGTATCCCCCCAAAGCCTCATGCAGTCATGAGCAGCTTCTAGAGTTTGTGATTAATTCATGATCCAATGCTAGGATTATGCGTGTGAGTGCTACACCTGCCCCCGGGCAGACAGCCTGAATACAACAAATGGGGAGGGGAGAGAGGCTTTCCAGTTGCTGCAGTGCTGCTTCTCCCTGTGCTCTTTGCTATTTTCCACTGCCATGAAGGGCTGCCCTCTGGCATGTGCTTTTCTGCCTTGGAGCCAGCCAAATATGGACTGAAACCTCCACTAATTGTGAGCTAAATAGACCTTTCCTTCCTTAATTTTGGGTGTTGGGTATTTTATCCCAACAATGAGTAAAAAGTAACTGAGATACTTTCTTACTTCCACATCATTTTATTTTTACATTTCACATACTAGGGAAAAAGTGAGACTTGTCTTTCTGAGACTGGCTTCTTTCAATCAATATGCAATTTTGAAGTTTTATCCATTTTCCTATAAATGACATTTTGTTCTTTACAGCTGACTAATACTCTAGTGTGTAAATATACTACATTTTATTTGTGAGTTCACCAGTTGATGGATACCTAGGCTAACTAGTTCCTTGTATTGGCTATTATGAATTACGCCACAATGAAAACTAATATGCAGCTATTCCCATAGTATGCTACCTTTAACTCCTAAGATATATAAAGGACAGTATAGCTGAGTCATATATTAACTGTATGTTTAATTTTGGGAGGAACATCCATACTGATTTCCATGGCGACTGTACTAATTCATATTTCCACCAGCAATGTGGAAGGACTCCCTTCTGCCATTTCCTTGTCAGCATTATTGTTTTGAATGCTTACTAATAGCCATTTCAATTGGAGTGTGATGAATTTCACTTTTATTAGTATTTCTCTAATGGTTAAAGAGATTGAACATTTTTTTCATATGCTTATTGACCATTTGTACTTCCTTTGAAAAGAAGCTATTCAATTCAATTGCCCATTTACTGATTGAGCTTTTTTTTTTTTTTTTTTTTTGGTATTTCTTTTGAAATTCTTTATATACTCTGGATTAATTCTCTATTGGAAGAATAGCGGGCAAAAATCTTCTCCCATTTTATAGCCAATATTTCTTGATGCAAAATGTTTAAGTTTAAAATAGACAAACTAATCATGAAATATGTTAAACTGACACTGTTTTGTTTCTTGACGGTACTAGAGATTGAACTCAGAGCCTTACATAAGCACTCACCCACGCAGCTACATCCCCAGCCCAGCACTGTATTTCTATGTATAAAAATTTGTGTCCTTATATATCCCATTCCTTCTCAATCTCATTTCAAATCTACTACAATGTGTAGCAAGACAAGGATTCCTTAATAGAAAGAATGATTTACTATAACTAATTAAGCAATAACTAAGTAACTATGGGCAGATTATATAAGGTTTCTGGGCCTCAGTTTCCAGATTTTCTAAGATCTGTGCCAAAATGAAAGTATATAACATATAGATTATAGTTCACTATGATTTTATTAAAATCCTGCTGTTATTGCTAACTCTAAAAACAACCCAGAATTTCATTTGTATTGATAACATCTGGGGGTTAAGCATACATAGGGGAAGGAATCAGTTACATTTGGAAAAAAAGTCTTAAGCTACCATATTTAAGATTATAATAAGATTTTATAATAGAAGAGGATTTCCCACATTAAGAGTAAAGGCATAAGAATCAGCAAGATAGTTCAGAGGACTAAGCACCTGCTTAGGCAAGCACAGGGACCGGGGTTCTATCCCAAGGACCACATGCTATGCCAGCCCTGCCCCCACGTGTGCTGAACCAGCCACTGACTCCAGGTGGTGGCGCAAACCTGTAATTCCAGAGCTGAGAGGCTGAGACAGGAGGATCACTACAAATCTGAGCTGTATCATGAGACCCTGTATCTAATAAATAAACTTTTTTTAAAAAAAGGTAAAAGCATGGAATAAAGAAAACTTAGCATCCTAATAATGTGGGAAGAAGAATGTGAAGGCAAAGCTTGATCAGCTTCCAACCTGAGCTAATGCCTCTTAATCAGCATACAAATTCTTACTGAATTACCCTAGACCATCATTGTGAGGTAGAAAAGCTATAGTAGAAGAATAGGCACAAACATGCTCAATCTTTTTTTCCTAATCTTAGTGAGGAAAACTTCCAGTAACTCAGCATTAAGTATGATGTTTGCTGCTGTTCTGTAAGTATTAAAATGATGTCACAATGATACATGCCTATAACCTCAGTTACTCGGAACCTAAGGCAGGAGAAGGGCAAATTTGAGGCCCAACTGGACAATTCAACAAACCTCTGTGTCAAAATATAAATGAATGAATGAATGAATAAATAAATAAATAAATTTAAAGGCACTGAAGATGTAGCTCAATGGTGGAGTACCTTGCCTATCATGCAGGAATCAATGTTCAATCCTCAGTATTGAAGGAGGAGAAATTTTAAAGTCATGAAAAACCAGTGGTGAGAAAGATCTAGGTTTAAGGCAACTTGAGAAATATGATAACAAAATCCATTGTGTGCTTACTGGTTGGTTCCTGTATTATAACATACTTGCCAAATATTGGAACAACTGGTGAACTGTACAAACTGTATTATAAGATTATAGTATTGTAGTATGGTTAGGTAAGAAAAAAATCCTTGCTTTCAGGAGACACAAACTGAAAGGATAGAGTTAAGGTGTGTGCACTATATCTTACTCTCACATTTCCACAATTGTAATGGCACATTATGGCGCCAAGCAATAAAGAGTAATGTGTACATAGGTATTCCGATAAAGCACGTGTGGCAAAATGTTGTGAGCCCACATGAAACTATATAGAACTTAACAAGTTTGAGACTGAGTTGTTGAAAAGCATCTCACAGATTGTAGAGGAAAACTCTAAGCAGGAAATATAAAAATGAAAGATAAAGAACATAAAACACTTGCATAAACTGCTTTACTGAAGAAGCAGGCAAAATAAGCAGCATATTCTATAATGGATATGGTAACAAAATAAATCTTTGATTGCAGAAAAGTACTGAGTCTGCAGGCCAAAGGATCTTTAAAAAATGAGAGAGATTAACATTGTATTTGAATACTGTAAAATATATAAAAACATTGACTTAATTCTCACTAATAGTTCTAACTAAAACTAAAAACAGTAATAGTTATTGAAAAATGAAATAATATAAAGTTGAGCTAAAACTTCAGATGATGTCAATAATTGATACATAAATGATATTATTTTCCTTTATTAAAAAAACAGGAAATCAACAGATGCTGTTTTCATCTGTGGGGAAAATTAGACAGTATGACTTAGTATCATTTAACAAAAATATTTCAGATACAGACAGTGGCAAGTGTCTATAATCCCAGAATTCTAGGAGACAGAGACAGAGGAATCATAAATTTTTAACCTAGCCTGGGAAACTTAAGTAATTTAGTGAGCCACTGCATGAAAAGAAAAAAATAATAAATAAAAAACAAAACCTTCGAGATCTGGGATGAACCCCAGGGTGAAATCCCTGATTCATGCCCCAGTACTGTAAATAGAGACAAAGTCTTTCTACATAGTTTAGGTTGGCTTCAAACTCATGTCAGTCCTCTTGTCTCAGCCTCTCAAGTGCTGGGATTACAAGTGTGCACAACACATCACACACCAAGCTAAAAAAATTTTTTAAAAGGAATAACTATATAAATTACACATTTTTTTTTGAAATGCATATAAACCAAGTTACATAGAAAAGTTACGAACAAAAAAGCTTGGTTGAAGAAACAACATGTAAATACAAGCTGAAAGAAGGAGTGGTATTAATGTGAGTTAAAGTGGAATTCAACAGAGAAAAATAATCTATGTTATTAGAATATTTCATTTTAATAAGAATCACAAAAATGTAACATTCATGAAAGGTTGTGTACTAAATACTATAGTACTACATATATTTTTTTAAATGGTGACAAAGCCAAGAAGAAATGGAAACACATTTTTCTGAGCAGCAGAAAGATCAACACATAAAAATATTAATCAAGATGAAGATTTTTGATAGTCTAAGTAATTGGTCGGGTATTTAGCTCAGTGCTGCAATTCCTACTTGACAAGCCTGATGTCCTCAGTTCGATTCTCAGTAACCCCCGCCACCGCCAAAAAAAAAGTCTAATTTCACCAAAAAGACAGAATGTATATATGCTATATATACATTTATATACTATGCGAATTTTACAAATATTAATGCAGTTAAATTAACCTCAATAATTTCGCCAAACCAAAATTGCTTAGGTCATACTGCCTGACCACATTACAATTAACCCAGAATTAAGAACAGGCTTTTCCGAAACAATTTGATAAGAAAAAATAAAACAAATGCCAATTATTTTTAAAATAATAAAAACATGATTTATATAAACTTATGGGATGTATGATCTCAGAGTCACATTCATGTCTTCAAAATCTTAGCAAGTGAAATAAGATGCGTATGAGCTACCAATCTGCTTCTGCTGCAGCAACCACTGAAGAACAGTAACCATGGCCCTCCACTAACCCATGGCCATGGGCCTCAACAAGGGCCACAAGATCAGGAAGAACCATGAGCAAACTGACGCACACAGCCAGTCAGGTAGCGCCACCAAACACATCAAGTTCGTTTGGGACACGATCCGCTAGGCGTGCAGCTTCGTCCCCTACTACTAGCGGTGCGCCGAGGAGCTGCTCAAGGTCTCCGAGGACAACCGCACCCTCAAGTTCATCAAGAAAAGGGTGGGGATGCACATCGGCGCCAAGAGGAAGCGCGAGCAGCTGAGCAACGTGCTGGCCGCCACGAGGAAGGCAACTGCCAAAGACTGAACTAAATTAGTAAGAGAGCAACATTCAATAATAATAAATTGGACAAGCAGAACAATAAACTGTAATACGAGTTATATGAGTGTGGACTCTCAAAATAGTTACTCCTCTCTCTCCTAGCGCTGAGATGATAGAACGCCCAAGTGAGACGACCCGGTGTGAAGGTTACAGGCGTATGCTTTCAGGACCTGCTTTGTCATCCCTGTTCACCTCGGCGCCCCTCCCCCACCAACCCGCTGGGCCGCTGTCCGCGCCCACTGCGCATGTGCAGTCTGAGCTGCACTGGCCCCACCTCCTGCACATGCGCTCTGCTTTGTTCTAGAAGGTTCTGCAGACTCTGGAGGAGGGGGCGCAGTTCCACGCTGAGGATGAGGTGCTTGAAGGAGTGACTGGAGGAAGGCCGCTCAAGGTTTGTGGAGACTGTGGTAGTGTGGCAGTCAATTTTAGAAACTAGAAAGGTTTATGGTAAACTGGGAAGAATGACCATGAAGCTAAGGTTGGTTTGCGGAGATTGGACCAGGTTCTGGCTTCGAACTCGCCAGTGAGGCAGTTCCAACCCCCAGGAAGAAGCTCTGTCCCGGACTAGGTCTCACCAGCCCCTCCATTTGTTAGGGGGATTGTTCTGGGTTTTTGTTTTTTTTTTAATTGAGGGGATGTTAATTTGTGGGTTTACAGTGCTGAGGATTAAACCCAAGAGCGTCTACTCCGCAGTCCTATTTTTTCAGACAGAATCTCACTAAGTTGTCCAGGTTTAGTTCGAACTTGAAGTACTCCCGCCTTAGTCTCCTAGAGTGCTGTGGGTATAGGCGGGGGAGTGGGGGCAGCTTGGGGCCCTAGAGCGCGCTTTCCCAGTTGCCCAGGGCAACCGCTTCGCCTCCCAATCCGGGCGCTCGGGGGCGTGGCGAGGGAGTGGGCGTGGCTCCGCGGGGCGGCCGTGGCTGGCGGCAACACCACGTTCACAGCTGGGGTGAAGCGGGGAAGCCACCAGGCTGCGCGCGCTCAGACGATGCCCTCAGGTGCCGGCCGCACGCTGCCTCGCTGCCCAAGCCCGCGGGGGCTGCGGAGTCCCGGTAGGTGAGGGCGCGTGGGCGGCCTACGGGCTATCAGCCTGACCCCCGGCTGAGCGATGGGGCCGCTGCGTGTCCCGCCGCTTTGGCCGTTTTAAGTGATGAGCGGTGGTATGGGAAGTCTTGGTCCAGGTTCTACGCTTCGAGCAGTGTGCGGAAACTTGTGATTCCGAAGTGGTGTGGTGTGGTGTGGGTGGAGGACAAGTCCGCGGCCCAGGTAGTTTGGTACAAGCGACTTCCTAAGCCCATCTCAACTTAATCTTTAAGGCAGTTCCCTTCCTTTCCACAATGTTGAATTTTGTTTGAAACATCCGGTTTTCGGCTTGTGGCCTTGATAGTGGCTGTATAGTGGGAAATGTTTAGTGATGTTTTGAAAAGTGGAAGTTGAGATTACTGGTAATTCCTAGGTTTGAAAGACTCATAGTTCAACTCAAGTTGTTTGCTTTTGGGGTGATATGGTAAACTGCATCAAAGTATAGCTGTAGCGCCACAAAATTATAATTTACTTTCTTGTATTTTTAGATGTCTTTCTGACAACTGTGTGTTGAGTGGAGAGGGACACAAGTGGTAAAAACGTTAAAGGAAATGTTGGATTCACAGTTAGAAAAGTGATTTTATTCATTGGTTCTTTTTTAAAGGTTTTAGGCTTCATTCAAACCATAATTGTTGGTTGAAAGGAGGCACATTTTTAACAGTTGTTTAAAGGAAGTTGAGGAGTGCAGTCGAGATTTAAACTGGTACATTCAGATTTTGAAAACATCAATGTGACTCTTAGGTTATACATTTCATAAAGTTATATAAATCATACTCTCATTATTTCAAAAATAATTAACATTTGTTTTATTTTTTCTTCTTATCAAATTATTTTGGAAAAGCCTGTTCTCAATTGTGGGTTAATTGTAATGTGGTCAGGAAGTATGACCTAAGCAATTTTGGTTTGGGGAAATTATTGAGGTTAATTTAACTGCATTAATATTTGTAAAATTTTCATAGTATATAAAGTTTAGCATACGTACATTCTGTCTTTTTCGTGAAATTCAGACTTTATTTGGCGGTGGGGGGGGTACTAGGAATCAAACTGAGGACATCAGTCTTGTCAGTCAGGAATTGCAGCACTGAGCTAAATACCTGGCCCCTTACTCCCCCCCCCCCCCCCCATGATTAGGCATGTAAAAACATATATGCCTGCTGTGGCACTCAGGCTTTAGGTTCACCAACACTGTTTTAGGGTGATTTGGTTTTCCTTTAAAATACTTTCAGTTTTATAAAATGAGTTCGGTAGTAGAGTTAAATGGTCAGAAATTAACTTATTTTTCAAATAGAAATAACTATTTTTCAAGGCAAGGTAAAGTTGCACCATAAGCAAAGTTCACAAAATTTTAAACACATCTGGGCAAATTTGATGATTCCTTTAATAAGCAACATTGCCTGGGAGGGCGAGGTAGCTCAGAGGTCTAAAGCACCTGCTTAAGCAAGGTTAGGCAACCCCAGGGACCACAGTTCAATCCCCAGCACCACATGATACACCAGCCCCACCCTCAGGGCAGGCTGAGCCAGCCACAATATAAATAAATAAATACATAATACATATATAAAGTTTAAAAAATTCAAAAAGTATAGAAAATAGATAACAAAAGTCTCCTGCCCCACTGGTCCCCCAGTGTCCTTGCCTCCTCCCCCAGCTTCTGTCTCCCTTGCCACAGGCACAGGTCACCACCACCATTTCTGCCTGGCTGTGCACTTCTTTGCAAAGTGCATATTCTTTAAAAAAAAAAAAACTGCTTGTTAAAGGTAGTCTCTGTGGTGGCAATTCTATATCCTTGGGATGTATAATCTACATAGTACAAAGCAATTGTAGTTATTGTCCTTTGAAACTAGTGAAGGCTGTTCCTGAAGGATCTGTCTTTAACAAGTGTGACAAGGAATATATGTGGGCGATTAAATCCATATTTAATCCTGGTTTTCATTGTAGATAGCTTTGTTAGTGCCAAATAAACTCTAGAGATAAAAATATCTTGATAAGATTTTTCTGAGTGGTTTAAGTAGTTATTATAACTAAACTTGAAGATTGTAGAGGATAG
>PVKN010038682.1:0-11010 GCA_004027915.1 Capromys pilorides | reverse complement strand
GCTTGGATGTCCTATGTAAGCTTGCAACTTTTATGGACTTACATGGTCTTTAAATCAGTGAACAATTTAAACTGAAGAATTTCATGATGAAGTAACTATTTATAGTTCACACAGAATTTCCAACCTAAAATCCCTCACATGTCCAGGTTTATAGATTTGAACTCTTTAGAGGTAAGAAAAGTCATTTCAAATGAAATGAACATAATAGTGAGACTCAGTCTCTGTTCTCTATATTTTGGTGACTTAACGTTGTTCTTGGATTTTTATATCACTTTAATATGGAAAACAGTGAGGAAAACTTTTCTCCATTGATGAAGTAGTTTGATTATCAAATACTGCAAATGGTCAACATATAATTGATTATCCCTTTTAATTATTGACAGACATAGTGGTTTAAGATCAACTATTCGAAACTCAAATCATAACTTTTGGCAGATATCCTCCAGCACAACTGGCTTATCTCCAGCACTTCTATGTAACAGGTCAAATCATTCAGTCATCTATGGGTACATTTTGCCAATTAATCTATCCTGAGTTCCCCTGGAGTTACATTGTTCAAAATGAGGTGCATTTTGTAGAGACAATTTGTGCAATATTTCATATCTAGAGGGGGGAGGATAATTGTAACTATCACCTTGGGAATCATCTGGGTTATATGTCTATTTGCTGAAGCACAGGCAAAACACATTCAGAGAAATTCTCAACTCTTCTCATCACTCTTTTGGCCTACTTCCAAGCAAAAGCAGCAGAGCTTGTTTTTAAAAATATATCTCAAGCCTACTTAGTCAAGTGTCAAACTTATAACTTTAAAATTGCAACACTGAATTCTCGCAGTCTACTTTTTTATGAAAGAATAGTTACCTTAACTATTTGGTGTTCAAATGTTCACAAAGTTTCATTTCAAGAGACAATATTCATGGAAGACGTATGGTCCACAGATTATTCTAGATTTTCTAAATGTTATTCTGGGGTTAGCCAAGCTGTATATGTATAGCACATTATTTGGAGATAATAATTATTACTTTTGGGTGGGCCAAATAGCTCAGTGGATTAAAGCACCTGCAAGCAGGCGCAGGGGCTGGGGGTTCAGTCCCCTGGCCTGCCATGCTGTTCCCACCGCTGGAAATTGAGACTGGGTGAGGTTGTGCACACCTATAATTCCAACTCTTGGGAGGCTGTAAATAGGCAAATCACTATAAGTCTGATCTGTGTGGTAAAAGCCTGAACACCCTGAAGACCCTTCCCTAAAATAAATAAATAAATAAATAAATAAATATTACTTTTACCACATTTTCTCAGGAAAATGACACTGTCATCATCAGAGTACATAATAACAAAATATAATCAGAAGCAACAGTCATTAGCAGGACAAACCTTAAGGCTATTGAGGGCATTTTCACTTTTATCACACATAAGGGGGATCACATAATACTATTGTGTTTCCCTTACAGAACTGTGATAAGATATCTTTACTGGGTTGTTGCTTACCACAAACAACTAGAATTTTCATAGCTAATCTTCTCTATTAATCCTTCTCCCTTCTTTATTAGATTTTCTTCTTATTTAGTATTTTATTCAGTTCCTTGTGTTTCTTTTTATCTTATGTGTGCACATTGTCCTATTCTTGTGCACTATCATAATCTGGCAATATTTCAGTCATATAAATTTTGAACTATTTTATAGCCATATATGAAATAAAAATGTTCAAGATTTTAGAATGGAGCCACATCCTCAGTGATCAAATTTCCACATTTGATCACAGAATTGGGTTGTTGACAAGGGGTGAAACTGAAGAAGGTATTTAGAGGGCCAAGAAAGGATGATGCTACAATATTAGTTTTATAATACAACAATGCACAAATTGCTGAAAATGATAACAGCCAGCCCAGTATCAGGGAGGACAGTGAACTGCTTCCATGTTTCAAGACCATCACTGAATCCCTAAAAGTCTGTACAGGAAAGTTATTTCTTTTGTTTTATTTATTTATTTATTTAGTACAAGGTCTTGCTGCACAACTTGTAGTGATCCTCTTGTCTGAGCTTCCCTAGTGCTGGGATTACAAGTGTGCACCACCATACCCAGTTCTGGTGGCCCGCTCAGCATGCCTGTGGATCTGGGAGCAGTACAGTTCTGGTGGCCCGCTCAGCATGCCTGTGGATCTGGGAGCAGTATAGCATGTGGTGCCAGGGTTCAAATCTGAGTCCTTCTACTTGCCAGTCAGGTGCTTAGACCCCCAAGCTGTTTCTCCAATTCTAAGAAGTTTTTATATGCAGAGTAGTGAATGAAGTGAGGAAATTTCATGTGAATGAAAATGCTTTGATAAAAGGAAATTTCCAGATTTCCAGTGATAACAGTGAATGGATTAGTATAGGGAGAAGTGAAGGTGAGGGAGAGCAGAATACCAGGGTGGGGGTGGGATTTAAAAGGTCCAGTATAGACCTGTGTTGGCAAGGGGCCACACATTAGGGCAGCCTCAGATGAGAAAGATAGGCCTGGAGAGAGTTAACCAATCTGTGGTTACAAATGGTGCCTGTCCAAGTGCTTTCCAGGCCTGTTCACTAACAGCCATCGCTATGAACCTTGCCTGGCTTGAAGGCATAAAATTTTACGTAATTTGTTTGCAAATATAAGTAGCAGTTCCCTTAATTCTCTTGTACTGTCCAGGAGATTTCCAAATCTAGAGTCAAGACACATTCAAGTTATGCTGACTGCAAATACTGAATGCAGAATACATAAAATAAATGTATTTACGATAATATTTTACAAGCATCTACCTTTCACCTTTTCCTCTGCTCTTCCTCCCTGCTTGCTCTCTGCATGGTGGCATGTCCTCTTGCTCTGCTCATGCGGTTCTCCTCACCTCTAACTCCACTCCTGGATTTGCCTAGTCCGTGATCTTTTAGATTGAATTTTCTACTCCCGACCCAAAGTGTATTCCTTAGCGTTGATGAGAGATTTGTTGTTTCAGTGTGATATTCTGTGCTCTCATCTCAAATACAATTTTGTACCGGCTTTTGCCTCTATTCAGCTCTGTGTCTGCACATGTACACAACAGCTAACTTTTCCACAGATCAATTCTGCTAGTGATCATGCCCCAGCCCCAAGGGTCTGTTATATACTTCACCATCCTAAAGGTCTAATAAAACATTCTCTGATCTCTAACCTAATCCATTGGAGTCAATGTCAGATCTCCTGCTCTCCTGTGGTGAGCTACTAATCTGATAATGCAATCTATTCAAACGAATCACTAGTTCTCAAACTATTAGAATTTCTTCTAAGGGTTAAATACATATTTTAATTTGATTTTCTCTGAATTTTGTCTATTGAGGGTATGTAATTTGGTAGTCTGCAAGGACTGTGGATCTCAGAAAGCCTTCAGGAAGGAGAACACCCCACTGCACTCACATAGTGAGGCCTTTGTTTCACCTGTTTTCATCACTTGCCAATTTAGAGTAACTGACGGGCAGAGGAGATGGAGAATAGAATGATTTCTTTTAAGTAGCTGCTATATTCTTGCAAACAGACCATGTAGATGAGTCTGAAAGTTGGAGAGTCTTTAAAGAAATATTAGGTAAATTATTAATATGGTTGGGGCATTTTTTGATTAACAGATAAATTAATATTAATATCCAAAAGTTACAGTGAGAAAACCAAGACCGAAGAAGTCAAATTAACTGCTTGAGTTACAGTCTACTGAAAACAATCACTATAATTATTCTGTGCTTGCCATTTAGACTTTACTGTGTTGACTCAATTAATTGTTGCGACATTTGGTGAGGTATTTACTTACGAAGTTCTTGTCCTGATTCAACTATAAGTAAATCAAAGAGCAGAAAGGGTAAATAACTTGCACAGATCATGCCGGTTAAAAACTAAGCAGGGTTCAAATTTAAGAAGTTTCACTCAGAGGTTATGTTTTAATCGTTCTCTCTGGCTTCCTACATAAAGGATGTGAGAGTCAGGTTCCGTTTATCTTTAACATCCAACCCCTTCCAGCAAGTACGAGATTTCGGTGATAGTGCATCTGTTTAGAATTTCCCTGAGTGGGAGATCCATGATGACCTGGAAAGGAAAGGTATCTTGTTAGTACCCAGATAAAATGCAGACAAAATGGAAAAATGACTACCAGTAAATTTAATCACCCAAAATATCAGTTGGCTGCTGTAATTATTTGTAACTCCTCACTATCATTGGAAGACAAACAGGTTTTAGAGGAAGTCATCTGGTTTGGGCAGCACTGATATTTGACATTCAGGAAACTTGCCGCATAGACAGAAAAATAGAGGCCTTCTTGCTGTACTTCTCAGTGGTGATAAAGTATTATATAAATAAATATTTCATTTTGTTTCCTTCTTAGAAAAATTATCTTTGTTGCTTTGATAGTTTTTCGCCTACTTAAGGCAAGCTGACTTAACCTCTGTTGAAAGAAAATGAGAAATAATCCCTCCGTGCAAGATAAGACAAATCTAGTAGTTGTGTTTGCAAACACTAAGTATCAGTGGGCTACAAAAGTGCAATATAAAGCTATCAATTAATTTTGTTGTAACTGTATGCACCTGTGAACAACTGCTTAATTAAAGAGGCGAACAGAAATCTCTCTCAATGATACCTCACATTACTTGCACTTAGGTGACTATCAATTAGTTGGAGTGGATAAACACAATTGGAAGTATGCCATGTGGACGCCTGGTAAAGAAAGAAAGAAAAAGATATAACCAGGAGACACACGAAAAGAGAAAGGAGGACTCACAGACAAATACAGACTATTCTCCACTGGATAAATATCTATCTCAATAAGGGAAATGAAAGTAGATGCTTTATACTGAAAAGGCCCAACTCCTTCAATCACTGGAACAAAGAAAATGAAGCTTTCATACACAAATATACATCAAAAGAAAAAGGAACTGGAGCATCTGGCTGCTCGCAAACATGAGCTTAGCGCTGGTGTTTTATTCCTATATAAAAGGAAGCAAGGCAAATCCCTTGGCTACTTGTCTCCCAAGGTAATAATAATCTAATTCAAGGTCTCTCCCTGCAGTTTTACTCTGTCCACAATTCTTTTGTCTTTCAAAGCAAACCCAACTTTGGCAATGTGGGGAAGGAGAGGAGCTTAAAACTTGAGAGCAGAGAATGTCAAGGTTCCCTCTGGAAAAAAGAGATAGATTGTACAAGTTGAAAATTTCCAGTTGCCTCAGCGCTGCTTGCCAGTGATTTATTTTGCTAATTGAAGTAAAAAGACTATGGAGTTATGAGACTGAAAAATGAACAGGCAACATTTGAATTATGATGAAATTATAACCTGCCACTAAAAGCCTCCTTCAACCTTTGTCATTAAAGAAGGTAGTGAAATTGTAGCTGCTTTAATCCAGGCACTCTTGAGGAAAGTTCCAATGATTTCTTGGAAAAGCAGACAACACATTTGTGTTACAGCTGGAGAACAATCACCACAGCCCTCTGGAATGCACGGAGGGCTAGAAGTTCCGGGAGGGCAGGGATTGCGTCTCACTCTTAGTTTCCCTAATGCCTCATAGAGAGCTTGACACTCAGTGAAAACTCAGTTCAAATAAACTAAAAATTATGGTTATTAAAATCTCCTGCCCTGTCTGACTCTTCTGGTTCTTGAACCTTTGAGGCAGGAGCTAAATTTTATTTTATGATTTGAAACTAACAAAAAAATAGCTGGAAGAAAGCCAGTCACTTAACATAGTGGGTTGCTGCTAAGCCTTAGCTTGTTCTGAGACATAAATCTAGAAGGGAAAATATTCAAGGGATCAAGATTCCACAGGTGTGGTTCTTGTGGATACCAAAATATTCATGGCCATACACCTTTCCTAACTCTACAAGATAGGTGCATTTCTACAGCAAATATGAAGTAACATCTCAAAATAATATGTAAAGTTGTTTGCAATTATATATCTGCAGTAATGTGATCCAAATCTGGCCTATCACTTGTTTTTGTAAATAAAGCATTGTTGGAACACGGCATGCAGATTCATTTATGTGTTGTCTATGGCTGATTTCACACCACAATGAGAGAATTGATTAGTTGTGACAGAGAAGCTATAACCTGCATGCACAGCCTAGAATATTTACTACCAGGCCCTTTACAGAAAAAGACCACTGATCCCTGATTTAGTTGATGTGATTATAATTTTTTTTAATCTTACAAAATGCCAGGCAGCATGGCATATCTCATTAGTGCATTAATGTGGCTTATTTCACTAAACTGATTCAACAGCTATATGCAGTTGATTTGCTATTTTAGCCCTGTTTTCACAGATGAAGGTTAGAAACATTAAATAACTAGCCTGCTGTTTGGAGGTGAACCGCTTTTGGCAACTTACCCCTCAAAGGCAAGTAGCTGGGCTGATAGGCGAAGCCTCAGCTTACATCTCTCTATATTTCAATGCAGATCGATAGCTACCTATGCAAACAACTATCACGCAGCAGTTACTGTTGATTATTTCGTGCTGGAGAGACCTGTGTCATGTTCATTTTAATCCCCTGCATGTGTCTTCAGTGAGTGTGGCATTGTGGTGCTTACTAGCTTCTTGTTGAGTGAATAAGTGAGGGCTAAGATCTGAATACAGTAGTGTATCCTTCACATTGGACTGCTATAACTAATATGGAGGATTAGAATAATGAAATAGCAGATAGAGGCTAGCAAGTTCTAGAGGCCAAGAAGTCTAAGATCAAGACCAACTTTCAACAGGCTTCATTTTCTGGCAAGAGTTCTTGCTTTCTGGGTTACTGAAATCTAATCTTTTTTGTGCGTTTTACAAGGGAGGAGCTCACTTCTTCATTGCTCTAAAAAGTTTATTATAAATTGTTATTTGATCTGAACTCGAGGACCTGAGCTGGATCCCTGGTACCACATGCTGTGTTGGCTCCGGAACCCTGGGCTCACAGTGTTGGCTCTGAAACTGGCATGGTGGCATATGCTTGTAATCCCAGTGCTGGGGAGGCTGATACAGGAAGATTACTATGAGTCTGAACTGTGTAGCAACACCCTGGATCAAATAAATTGAAAAAGAAAAAATAAAATAAATTGTTGTTGACTTTCTTCTTTTTCCTCCTCTTCCTTTTCCTCCTCTTTTTTTTTTCTCTTCTTCTTCTTATCTATTCCATCTCACCAGGGTGTTTATTCATCCATCATTGTGATCTCTTTGGTTCTTCCTCCTCTTCCTTTTTTTCCTCCTCTTCCTTTTCCTTCTCTTGCTTTTTCTCTTCTTCTTATCTATTCCATCTCACCAGGGTGTTCATTCATCCATCACTGTGATCTCTTTGGGTCTTACTCCATTATCGCAGTGTTAGGGTCCTGTCATCAGTAGAGTCCCAGGAGGGACTGAGGTCTCAACGTAGGATTTTGAGGAGGAGCATAATTCAGTCTATCACAGATGACAAGATTACAGACATTGATCCGGGAAGCTGGCTGAACTTTCACTTTCAGTCTCATCTGTCTTGCTATCTGTATTCTGAGGAAATGAAAGTTAGAATTTTCACTCACAACTAGAAGCAGCCATATGATTGATGGAGATCTGCCAGTGTTCTGTGATCCCCACCTCTTTGCCTATTCCCTCTTCCTTCCTGGAACACAGATAGGACATCAAGAAGTGCAGCAGCCATATTTGTATGCCAGGGTCAAAAACCACACACTGACTGTGGGAGTGTTGGAAACACCCCAGACACCCTGTAATATGCATGCTCTTTATGCCATGCTAAAACTATTTCCAGACCTCTTGGTACATGACCTAATACTCACAGCCAAATGCAGTTCCAAATGATTTAACCTGACTTTGTCCTGTTTGCTGGAAAAGTGGGTGCCAGGTCTAATGTTATCTAGCTCTAAGATACAGAGCTGTTTTTATGGTTCACACAGTGAATAAATTCGCGAGAAGCCAGAATGTTCTGAGCTAGTAAACCAATAATTTTCTTAAAGAATTTTGTTTTTGAAATAATTTATATAAGTATTACTATTGTTTTAAAATATTCTTTAGATATTCATAGCATCTTTTTGATCTGGCATTTTCTCTGAGAGCTGTTTCAAATGTGTGCTGATTTATTTCTTTACAAAGAGGCATTTTGCTTGAGCTAGTGTGAGCTGACAAAGAATGCCACAATGACTCTTTTGTCCTGCGTGCTCTCTCCTATGTGTCCCTGTTCCTCAAGCTGACCCTAAATATACTGTTTAGTGCATATTTTAAATGCGACACGATAATCAATAAATCCCATAAATATTGATGCTGAGAAGGGAAATGCATCTTCTGCCAGAGATCAGTATGTGGGGTGCATCACCCACCCAGTCATTCTTCATAAGTCCTATGGAAAGTCATTGTCACATTATTTTTGCTTTCTTACTGTGTCATTATAGATTGTGTCAAGGATGCCTGTCAGGCACTTGTACCAACAATGTTTTGAAGCCATGACATCATTTTGACACTAATTTCCATTGAAGCCCCTAGCAGCTCCTGTTTTATGGCAAGCATTTTACTGTCTAAGAACTCAGACATCAGCTGTGAATATTCCTATGGAAAAATATAGAAAAATAGAGTAGTAGGCTGCTAATCGATATGCGAAGGATGAGAGTTACATTTGTATGTCCTGGTGGTATGATATAAAGTGATTGAATGGGTCCGCCCTCCTTTAATTCTCTGCCAAATGACACCCCCATTTTTCAATCCCTTAATAGCCACCAGCCCTCTAGAAGGAAATCCTTGGCCTTACCAAGTACTTTCATTTGCAGGAACAACTACGGTGTGAGTGAGATAAAACAGCGGGAGCCAGTGATTTTTCAGAGTACTTTACACTGTCACACTCCCCATCTAAGTCTGCCACATGTACAGTAAGTGGTTTCACTAAAATCCTTCAGTTTATTGATGTCTGCTTCATTCCTCATGGCATGTTAGAATCTGGCTCCCTTGGAATGGACTGTACACAACAGAAAGTTTTTTCTACCCTGCAGGGAACTCAAGGGGGTGAGCATGTATGCTCTTGAATAATGGAAGTGTTATAGGCTTGGCCTCATCTTTGAGGGAGCATTTTACTAACTGAACTCATGGTACCCACATAGAAACGAAATACAGAGGAATTCGGTAGAAATGGTAATATGAGCTGTTATCCTAACAGTATCTTACTATAAAAGAATAAACTGAAGAAGTGTTGGAGTTAAATTAGGACATTTACATTTTTTGACAATGTTTAAAAATTTAGCATCTTTTGACATTTTAAAACATAGTCATACAGGGGCCAGGGATTAGATCCCCAGGCCTGCAGTGCCAGCCCTGCCTCCCAGGGTGCGCTGAGACAGCAATTGAGACCAGGCTTGGTGGTGCGCACCTGTAATCCCAGCTCTTGGGAGGCTGTAAATAGGTGGATCACTATGGGTTCAGTCTAGTAGTAGACCCTGAACCCCATGTAAACCTTTCCCTAAAAAATACAGAAGAAAAACAGAAACAAACATCAAACCCACAGTCAAAATATTCCTGAGTTCTGGAGGTAGATTCCCTCAGTTCAAAAACAGGCTCTGTAACTTAGATTAAACTATGTAAACTTGAGTGAGTTATTATCAATCCTTCAATGTCTCCAATGTAATGAAAATGGAGAAAATAATATTTTGTATGACAAGATTGTGAAAATTATGTTACTAAACTTTAATTGCTTAAAACAATGTATAGCTCAGAGTAAAGACTTACTGAATAATTATACTTATAATCAACAACTGATCTTATTTTTCAGTATTCTTATGAGCTCTTGCTGTTAGAGAGAAACCATTTTTTTTAATCAAAACACTGCATTAGATCAGTGCTCATTTGTTTCTGTGAAGGATAGTCTAGGTACAATTAAAGACTCTAAAAGTGTGTCCACTCTTAACCAGGAGAGTGGACATGGCCACCTTTTCTCTTCTCTCTGAATTTCTCTCATAGGAGCTGTTGGCAGAGTATTCCATAACAGTTTTCTAATTTTCACTTTCTTATATTAACACTCACTACCAGTCCTCAATGTTGAAATAAAACGAAGCCCTTTGCAGCTCACAGTTAGCTGCCCTCCCAAACCATCACATACCCATAAGTACACCTCTGTGGAGAAAGCTGGATTATGGGTGTGTGATACTGTACCATGGGCATGTGATGGCTGAATTAGTCCTTTGGTTGGCTTAGCATAGGTGTGCACCATGGACTGTGTAGTGGTCAACACATTGTGTCAATTTGGCATACTCTGGGGAGTTGGGCCCCTGTCCTGCAGAGTGACGAGGCCCACCACAGAGTGACTCAGCACACAAAGGGCCTATGAAGGAGTTGAGGAAAGATTAAAAGAGTCAGTTCCTCCAAGGAACTTCAGTGTTAGCAGTCAACTTGGACTTCATCTCCTGGCTTCCAGTGCAGACTCTTCAGCTTTCCATCACAGATCCATCAGCCAGCTGATAAAGACTTGCACAAAACATTGCGGTGAGCTTCAGACCTTGGGACTGAATCCTTTAGACTCGGGTGTGCAGATGCCCTCTGCACGCTTCCTCATTCAACTCTGCAGCTGACCAATCTTGTCATTTCTTATACCTCTGTATATCTTGTGTCATATCTGTTCCTTGTATTATATTGGCTTCTCTAGTAAAACCCAGACTAATACAGATTGAAATCTCCACAAACTGTGAGCTAAAGAAAATTTTCTTCCCTTAAATCTTTCTTCCTTCATGGATGTCAGGCATTTTGTCTCAGCAATGAAAAAGTAACCAAGACATCCTTTTGAAAGAGATTTTTCTGCTCCTAGTCTTGGCTCCAGTTCATCTTTCTTGGGATTTCTGCTTGCTGGTAAATTACGTTCTTAATCGCCTGTCAGAGGATTCCAAACTTCTGCTGGTGGCTTTTCACCCGCTCACAGTCCTCCCTGGCTGATCTACCTCAAGATTTTACACCTTGTTTAGCCAATCTCCATAGTGTTGCAAATGTGATAAATGTTCATGATAAATCTACCCAGTTAATTGATTTTTTTTGCTTAGCACATGTTTGCAATAT
>PVKN010038681.1:0-11020 GCA_004027915.1 Capromys pilorides | reverse complement strand
AAAGTGCCTTCTTAGGCAACAAGGCAACTGCAGGCACCCTGGTTTGATCCCCAGCACCACATGCTGCACCAGCCCCACCCCCAGGGCAGTCATAGGTGGGGCTTTTTCAGACTTGTCTGAGATTAATTCATGGTGCAATGCTAGACTAAAGAGCACCAAGGGTGTGAGTGCTACCCAGCCTAAGTATGGATAAGACAAAAAGGCCAGAAGAAGCTGTTGAAGTTCCTTGTTGCTTCTGCTACCAAGAACTCTTGACTCTGTGATGCCCCTCTACCAAGCCACTCTGCCTTGGAGTCAGTCCATTATGGACTGAAACCTCCACAAACTGTGAGCTACATAAACCTTTTTTCCCTTAACTTGTAGGCTGGTATTTTGTCTCAGCAATGAGAAAAGTAACTGAGACAATAAGTAACCTCTATGTTCCCTTGGCACTTTGGTATAACATATATATAACATCTCTATTATAATAGTATGATTACAATAATTATAAATTTCAATGTCCTGCGATTTTTCACTACCATATTTGTGTCTCTTGTAGATTACAAATTTATAAAGCATATCTTAGGAAGGTGTAGTGACATATGCCTGTAATCTCATCATTCAGGAAGCTGAGGCAGGAGGATCACTGAGTTTAAGACAAGCCTGAACTAAAGTGATATCCTGTCTCAAAAATCCAGAAGAAAGCCATACTCATCTATATAATTCAGTGCAAAGTAGACAGCAGTAAATCAATAAACACTTGTTATCTGTGTAACAGAAATGTTAAGGTCCTATAAAGTAGAATTTCAAGATTAAAGGTCTGAGAGGCCTAAAGAAAAAAATCTAACCAAACTGTCTTGTTTTCAGATACAGAAACAAAAATCTTAAAAACAGTAAGTGAACTGTTCAAATTATCCAATTATCTAAGCTGAAGTAGTATGAAAAGACACTACCATTTGACTCACTATCTTTCATACTACAACACTGATGACAGGCAAAGATCCAAATTCTACTGCTTTGGGGCTGGCGAGATGGTTCAGCAGTCTAAAGTGCCTGCTTAGGCAAGCTTAGGCAACCGCAGGGACCGCAGTTCAATCCCCGGCACCACATGCTGCGCCAGCCCCATCCCCAAGGTGGGCTGAGCTGGTAAAAAGCTAATGTCTACATCACATTGAAAACACTGTTCAAGGATCTAATTATGATTATGTATCTTAAAATTCAGATCCTTCAGACTGTTAGGTAATTAAATATTCTAAATAAAAAGTAATCAGACTAGAGAGTATAGTTAAGTGTCTAAGAGAGTACATGTTTAAGATGTGCAAGGTTAAACCTCAGCACCAATAACTAAAACTAATCACATTAACCTATCTTGCTAAAATAAAAATTAATGACAAAGAAAAACTGCTGGGTACAGCACAGCTGTAATCTCAGCTACCAGGAGGCTGAGCCCACAGTATCACAAATGTGAGGCCAGCCTAAGGCAATAAGACTATCTCAAAAACTGAACCAGCTACAGCTGAGCACAGTGAAGCACACCTGTGATCCCAACAGTAGGGAGTCTGACAGAGGAGGGTGGCTGTGAGGACTAGAGTAATTTAACTGCAGAATGCTTGCCTAGCATGCGTGAGTACCTGGGTCCAACTACCAGTATAGAAAGACACAAAGGAAAACATAGAAGGAAGAAAGAAGGGAGAGAAGAAAGGAAAGAAAGAAAATTTATGAGACATTTAAACAAAATAATTCTACAAGTATTTTTACAGTACAAGGGCAACCAACTATTAGCTAAACATGTCACTTAAATTACCTGCATGTTTCACAAAATCTTTAGTCCATTAGAAACTATTAAATCATTTCACAGGTCTAAAAAAATTATGTCATAGAATTACAGAAAGATCAATCTGATGATGTACTTTTAATTTCTTTCCTTTTAAAAATTTATACCATGCCCATTTAAGACCTTTTAATATTGAAAAAGAATCACTATAAGCAATAAACTATCCTACACATTAACATATTACTTCACTTAGTCTTGTTATGAAAATATTTACCATTCAAATCAGATTAGCAAACACTCAAAAATTATGTATTTATACATACTTCATAAACATTTCTTCCACTTAACACCAAGATTGAAAATGCAATAATGTTTTCATTTAATTCAGTAGTACTGATCTCACCAAAAAAAAAGCTGTTTTATAGCCTGTTTCACATTGAACAATACTTATTGTACTTATGTTTTAGGTATTACTTTAGGTACTACAATGAAATAAAAAGCCAAAATTCTTAGGATTTTTTTCAACATTGTTTTGTATTCCCATGTTCTACAACTGTGTAAGCACTTAAATATTTGTTGAACAGTCTCCAAATTACAAAATTACTTTTCCTAACAACAGAAATTTTTGTTTAAAAAAATAATAACCTTTGGAGTTACATACCACTGATATTAAGGTCATAATCCCCTGCCGTAATCACATTAGCTACTAATCCTTCTGCGGGCTGACAGCCAGAAACAACATCATTCAACAGCTTCCGAATGGCTCCAGGCTGAGGCGGCTGGGTAATAATGTTGCTCACTGCTATCTTCAAATTTTTAATTATGTGAAGCTGGTTATTAGGATCTCTCATATGAACTTTAAAGAAAAGAAGAAAACTTGAAATTAATAACTACCCAGTGCATAATAAATCAAAATTAATTCTACACAAGGCATAACAAACCAAACTGAAAGTAAAGTGGGTCTCAGAAAGCAGAAGTTTCTTTTTTTTTTTTTGGTCTTTTTGAGAAGGTTCTCGCTATACAGTTCAGGCTGGCCTTGAGCTCACTTTTGAAGCCCAGGCCGGTCTCGACCTCACATGGATCCTCCTGCCTCAGCCTCCCAACTGCTGGGATTACAGGCGTGCGCTACGACGCCTGGTCAGAAAACAGGAGTATCAAGTGAACAGTCCACCTAATATGTAACTGACTTACAATATTCCTTATGTACAAGGGCTAGAAAAACACCAATTTCTCCTTGCATGCATGCTGCTGTTCCCAGTTTCCCTATTTTCTGTCCTTTCTTTTGTCCTGTGTTTAGAAATGTCAGAAAACCATCATCGTCCCTACTAAATGTCTGATTCTCACCTCACACTAATGCTAATCCAGGCAACAGAAGGTTTGTGGTACCCACACTGATCACAGTAAAGGAAAAGACAGGAGAGTTAAATGCTGCATTGGACTTCTTTACTCTTTCCCCAATCTTTTGCTCTAATTCTCAGCTGTATTTCACTGCCATAAAAATCAACGCGCACTCTGAGATGGGCTGCAGATAACAGGAAGGGAGGCTGGGCCTGTGTAGGGTAAGGGGGACACGGGAACTTCATCTTCTGCTCAATTGTGCTGTAAACCTAAAACTGGTGTAAAAAATAGACCCCTTCTACAGGGAGAACACGAGGAGGGGATGGTGACATAAAAAGAATTAACATGTGTTATTTACTCCCCACCATGGGAATACCCCTATTACTTCAAACAGGAACTAATAAAATTTAAAATCTGTGGGAAAAAAATAATCTAAAAAAAACAAAAATAAAGGCTGGCCAGATAGCTCAGTGGCTTAAAGTCTGCTTAGGCAGACACAAGAGTCCGGAGGATCGATCTCTGGGGGCCACAGCACCAGCCCCATCCCCACTGAGATGGCCATTCAGACTGGGCATGGTGGCGAACACTTGTAATCCCAGCTTGTGAAAAGCTGACAACAGGAGAATCACTACAAATTTAATCTGTGTAGTGACACCCTGTAGACTCTACACTAAATACAAAAAAATTAATAATAATAATAATAGCCAAGTCATAGTTCAGCGGTCTTAAGCACCTGTCTGGCAAGTGCAAGACACATCCTACCCCCAACCTGTACCAAGACAGGGTGTCAATTGTGCACACCAGTAATCCCAGTGCTGATAAGGCTGAAACAGGAGGATCACTACAAGTCCAAGCTGTGTAGCGGGACCCTGTACCAAATAAATAAATCTTGAAAAAAAAAAAGTCCAGACCCTTTCCCACAGGAACACCTCCTATCTTTACCTGCTATGGCCGCTTATGGGATTTATAAACAGTAGAGCAATGTGAGCAAACAGAGTCTGCAGTGACTGCAACACAGTGCCCAGCATCCAGAGGAGAAAATATAAGCACTCTTTTTATATAACCAGAAAAAACAATTAGATATTAAACTAACATTTAAAGTAATCCACTATTGAGCTGGGGAGATAGCCCAGTAGAATATGCACTTGGCTGGCAAGCACAAAGGGCCTGAGGCTCAATCCCCAGTTCCGCAAAAACAAAACAAAAGAACAAATACATATGTATAAATACCCAATGATCAGGCCAGCGAGATGGCTCAGCGGTCTAAAGTGCCTACTTAGGCAACCACAGGGACCACAGTTCAATCCCCGGGACCACATGATACACCAGCCCCACCTCCAGGGCAGGCTGAGCCTGCCATAATTAAAAAAAAAAAAAGAAAAATTCCCTATGATCAATTATGTATGTAAAAAATGTACCGATAAAGTAATCCACTATATTTCAATCCCCAGGCCTGCCACGCTGGCACTGCCCCCAGGGCACACAGACACAATAATTGAAATTGAGTGGTGGGATGGGCCTGTAATCCCAGCTATTGGGAAGCTGTTAACAGGCAGATCACTATGCGTCTGTTCTAGTAGTGAGACCCTGAACACCCCGTAGACTCTTCTCAAAATAAATAAATTTTTAAAAAGTAACCCACTATAATGATCAAAGACCCAGCTTTCAAGAGTCCCATCTTAAATTCCAACTCACCACTTTCTACCTGCATTATTCCACACAACTTTCAGTGCTTCAATTTCCTCACTTGTTACTTGTGATTAATACTTACTTCACAGGGTTCCTGTATTTTAAGAATATGGGTCATAGAGTAAGTGTGAAGCACCATGCCTGACAGTAAGTGACAGAGGAAGCGTGGGTAGTAAAGTACACCATCTACTTCGACTCCATCACGGGTCACCATACAAAGTGGCCACTGGGCACAGTGCTCGGAGGCTGAGATGTGAAAATTGGCCATTGTGAGGCCAAGAACAGCCTGGAATACACAGCACGACCCTGTCTCCAAAAAAAACAAAAAAAAGGAGGGGGACAGCCATTTAAAGGATTTAAAAGAAATTATGTTAATTTTCCCCCTCAATAGAAAATGTGCTATACCAAATAAAAACCTTTTGCAATTCAAACTTAACATTTTCAGTAGGTACAAAAAAATGCTTACAAGTTTCTTGCCAGGTGTGCTACCATGCACCTGTAATCCCAATACTTTGGGGGACTAAGAGAGAATTGCCAAAATTTCAAGGCCATCCTGGGTTATACAGTAAGCTCCAGGAAAGCCTAAACCTGTATTAAAAAAAAAAAATTGTGTTCTCTCAGTTGATTTCAAAAAATTTTAATCAATGTACACACTGTAAATACACATATGTAAAGTATACATGAAAAATTTCATTGAGATCAAGAGGTAGAGAGATTTGTCTTACCTACTATGTTTGGTTTTTTAAACCAAAATATTTTTTAAATATTTTTATTTATTTTTTAGTACAGGGCCTACAGGGTCTCACCACACAGATTAGACTGGTAGTGATCCTCCTGCTTTCAACCTCCCAAGTGCTGGGATTATGAGTTACACCCAGTCTTAGTCACCACCTCAGCATGCCCTGGGGGTGGGGCAGGCACACACCAAGGATCAAACCTGGGGTCCTGCACATGCTTTAATCCACTAAACTATCTGGCCAGCTCTGTTTGCTTTTTTTTTAAAAAAGGAAAGCAAATATGGCAAAAGGTTAGAATTTGCTACTTCTGGGAACAGAAATCTCAATGTATTCCCTGCATTGTTTAGTAATTATTTTCTAACTTAAACGCATACACCCCTCTCTCTGTATTTAAAATTTTCCCAGGTTGGGCCAGGGAAATAACTCAGTAGAATAAGTGCTTGGCTGGCAAGTGCAGGGTCCTGAATTCAATCTCTGGTACAGAAAAAAAAAAAAAAAAAAACTACTGAGTATTGCACTTAGATTAGGTCAGATATGTTTAAAGTGGTCTGACAACTACATACATACTTAAATGGAGTATCTCTGTATCTGTAAGAAATGTTTTGAGACCAGGTCTTGCCACATAGTGCAGGAGCCTTGAACTTGAACTCTTTTACGAAGCATAGGCTGACCTCAAACTCATATTGATCCTCCACCTCAGCCTCCCAAATCCTGGGCTTACAAGTGAGTACCACCACACAAGGCCCATAATTCTGAAATAGGACAAAAATTGAGAGCCAGAGTTGGTGTTACACAGTGGTAATCCCAGTCCTCGAAAGGTAAAGGATGGCTGCAATTTGAAAACTAGTAAAATCCTGCTTCAAAAAAATAAAAAGGTAAAAAATGAAACTCATTATTTCAAAAGTTATTAAATAAAGTTTTCTTAAAACTTATAAAATGTCGCCTGGCAAGCACAAGATCCTGAGTTTGATCCCTGGTACCACCCCCCCCCTCCCAAAAAAAAAAACTCTAAATTATATACTGAACTACTATTTAAAATTAACAAAAAACTATCAGTAAGCAAAGCAGTAGGAGCCCATCAATTACTACAAATATAGCTTTGACACAGATAGCCAGGGTAGATTCTCCAAGAACTATAAGGGCCTGAGGATGCAGCTCAGGGCTAACTGCATGTCTCCGCCCTCATTAGACCCTCCAGCACCTCAGGAAATAGAAACACTAGGATGATAAAATGTGTGCATGTTTCTTTGTTTTCGGTTTTTTTGTTTTATTTTGTTTTTGTACTGGGGATTGAACTCAGGACCTTGCACTTGCTAAGCAGGTGCTTAACAAAATGTGTGCTGAACACTGAAGTGTCGCATACATGAGGAATATACTTAGCAACCACTTTTTCTTTTTGGTTCTTCTGAAATAGAGTCTCACCATGTGATTGAGGGTGGCCCTGAACTCATAATATAGCTTAGGGTAGTTTCTAATTTGTGATCTTCCTGCCTTAGCCTCTATAGTGCTGGGATTACAGGCCTGTACCACTATGCCCAGTTTATAACCACTTCTATTATAATAGGAAGAATACACTATTCTGGGGCTGGGGAGATAGCTCCGTGGCACAAGTGCCTGCCTGGCAAGTGCAAGGATGTGAGTTCGAACCCTGGTTCTGCAAAAAAAAAAAAAAAAAAAAGAATACACTATTCTTCTGGTCTTAAAAAATGTGTCTATAGAACCCAAAATGGCTCTCCATTGTCTAATACATCAAGGTCTAAAGTATGTTCAAGCTCCTACACATGAATAGTACTCCTCCGATTTCTTCTAACAACCCAGACTTTGGTATAGCATTAAACCATGTGTTTTTTCTTCTCAAACCTAAAAATCAAAATAAAGTCTCCTGAAAAAAAATTAACACTGTGTTTGGGAATAATGTAGTTGATTTCAGCAGTCAAAGCAAAGTCTTTACTCAATAACAGCATACAGGCAGGTCAGGAAAGGAATCTCCCTCAAATATTTTTGGTGGTTTGAGTTGTATTCCTAAATTACCTGAAATGCTATTCTCAGGTCTTACTATCTAAATAAAAGCTGAGAAATCTCCACAAGACATAAAAGCAATCTGTCTCACATAGCAAAGAATCTCAAATTTTATTTATCAGCATAAACTAAGCCAAAGAAAAAGCCTTTTCACCAAATTTCTCATAACATTCCTACACTTCGTACTTGGGGCTGGGGAAACAGCTCACTCAGTTCATTAATTTCCCCAAATTTCATAGTCTTGCTTAAGAAACTATGACTATCATTAGAAATGAAATTCACCTAGGGCCAGGGAGATAATTCAGTAGAATAAGTGCTTGCCTGGCAAGCACAAGGTCGTGAGTTCAAACCCGGTACTGGGAAGAAAAGAAAAAAGAACAAATGAAATTCACCTAAATTCAAGGTCTTCCTTACCATTCTGTACCTGAATGAGTAGGAAGTTTTCCCACTGTTCACCAACCATTCAACAGTATCTCTATCTTCTGCCCTTACCTCATCCTTTCCTTCTCAGTTCCTTTCTAATACCTCTCTCTCTAGCACCAACATCCAACTTATTATAATCCTTTAAATTTTCCCGTCTCAGAGAGGGAAATCAAGATGCTATACTGCACTTCCAATACAGAACATACCAGGCCCATGTGGTTCACTGGTCACTTAAAATGTGTCTACTCTAAGCTGAAATGTATAAAACAGCAAAGGTCTGGGATACAGCCCAGCAGCATAGCACTTGCCTGGCAAATGTGAGGTAGGGAGTTCAATTCCTGGCAGCAAAAATAAATTAATAAAGAATGTAGGCTGGGGCTCGCAAGACGGTTCAGCAGTCTAAAGCGCCTACTTAGGAAAACTTGGGCAACTGCGGGGACTGTGGTTCAATTCCGGCACCACATGCTGCGCTGGCCCCACCCCCTGGGCAGGGTGAGCTGGCCGTTAAAATAAATAAATAAATAAAATAAAATAAAATGTCTGAAATTAAAAAAAAAAAAAAAAAGAACGCAGGCTGATAACAAAGAACGTAGGTCAGGCAAGGTGAGCATGCCTGTAATCCATGCACCCCAGCACTTGGAAGGCTAAGGCAGGAGGATCACTGAGAATTCAAGGCCTGCCTCAACTACACAGTGAGACCTTAGAGAGGGAAGGGGAAGGGAGAGGAGGGAAGGAAGAAGAGGAACAGAAAAACAATTTTAAAGGTTAGGTATGTTGTTGAATCTCTAGTTTAAGGCTGGGGAGATAGCTCAGTAGAAAAACCACTTGCCTGGCAAACACAGAGTCCTGAGTTCAATCCCTGGTACTGAAGAAAAAAAAAAAAAAATCCCCAGTTTAAAAAGGGGTGAGGGCCCGCTCACTTTTCCTTTTTTTTTTTTTTTTTTTTTTTTTAAATCTATTTAGTCCAGGGTCTTCAGGGTCTCACTAGTTTGGACTCTAGTGACCTTCCTGTTTTCAGCATCCCAAGCACTTCCATTACAGGTGTGCCAAGCCACGCCCAGTCTCAATTGTCAGTCTCAGACTGGGGGTGGGGAGAGCAGAGCCAGCATGACTTGCGCTTGTGGTCCTAGGGATCCAACTCCAACCTCTATGGTCTGCCTAAGCAGGAGTTCTTTTACTTTTTTAGTATGAGCACTAAAACATGCTCTTCTCTCTGTCTTTTATAATGCCAAAGGTTGAGACCAGCAAGCACTTCCCACACTAGGCAAGTGCTCTACCAGTGGATTACATTCCCAGTCCCTCAGACTCTACTGGACAGGAGTCTCTAGAATAAGTATTTCTACATATAGGTAGTGTGAGATGGTAAGATGATTTGCTGATTAAGAACACAGTGTCTTGAATCACAGTCTGTTTTTATTTTATTTAGTTAGTTACTTATATTATGGATGGCTCGGCCTGCCCTGGGGTTGCCAGGGATCAAACCCAGTTCCTGCGGTTCCTACGCTTGCCTAAGCAGGCGCTTTAGACCACTGAGCTATCTCGCTGGCCCTTTATTTTAAAATAGGGTCTCACTATGCAGTTCAGGCTGGCCTTGAACTCACCTTTGCAGCCCAGGCTGGCCTCAAACTTGCAGGATCCTCCTGCATCAGCCTCCCAAGTGCTAGGATTACAGGTGTGCACCACGACACCTGGCACACCATCTGTTTTTAAGTAAAATCTTTCCCAGATGAAATACTATACACGAATTAACATTTCTATGCCTCAGTGTCTCCAAATTTAGAATGGAAAAACAACAGGACTAAGAGAGATAAGCTACATAAAACAGGTGTCATAGGGACTGGCAAAATAGCTCGGGGGTCTAAAGCGCTTGCTTAGGAAAGCTTAGGTGACCGTAGGGACAGCTAGGGCAGGGTGAACGGGCCATATAACATAAATAAGTAAATAAATAAATAGTTCTTTTAAAAATTTAAAAATATGGGGGGGGGGGAATACCCACTCAGGACGCCCCTCCTGTCTCTCTCTTAGACAGGGGCTTTCTTTCCCTCAATAAACATGTTCTGCTCATGACAAAAAAAAAAATTAAAAATATAAATATACACATATATATTTGTCTTTTTGAGACTGGGTCTCCATATGCAGTTCAGACTGGCCTTGAGCTCACTTTTATAGCCCAGGCTGGTCTCAAACTCACACTGATTCTGCCTCAGTCGCCCAAGTGCTGGGATTACAGACACGCACCACCACCCCCAGCAAAAATACATATATGTAAAACCACCCCTGGCAAAAAAAAAAAATTTAAAGGGCCAGGGATTTCGCTCAGAGACACAAGTGCCTGCATGGCAAGTGCAAAGTCTTGAGTTCAATCCCTGGTATCAAAAAATAAATGAAAATTTAAAAAAGCCGGGCGTGGTGGCACATGCCTTTAATCCCAGCGCTTAGGAGGCTGAGGCAGGAGGATTGGTGCAAGTTGGAGACCAGCCTAGGCTACAAAACGGAGCTCAAGGCCAGCCTGAACTGCATAGCAAGACCCTGTCTCAAAAAGACAAAAAATAAAATAAATTACTAAAATAGGTGTCATGTACACTATCTGGTGGGGCTCATCTTTAACAAAATAGGAAAAGCACACAAACTGTTTTTCGAGTGTTTGCGTAACTTTTTGCTTTCAATTTTGTTTTTGGTACAGGGTCTCACTATACAGCTCAAACTCTAGTGATCCTCCTGTCTCAGCTTCCCCAGAGCTGAAATTACAAACTTAGATTACAAGCATGTGCCACCACACCTGGGTAGGTGTGCTTAGGGCAGGGCAGGCACAGCAGTTAAGTGTATTTTTTAAGAATTTAAGAATAGGTGGGAGGGGCAGGGGAGCTAGCTAAGTAGAATAAGCACTTGCCTGGCAAACACAAGGACCTGAATTGAATCACAAGAACTCAGAAGAAGAAGAAGAACTGAAGAAGAAGAAAGAGAAGGAGAAGGAGAAGGAGAAGGAGAACTCAGAAGAAAAAGAACTCAGAAGAACTCAGAAGAAGAAGAAGAAGAAGAGGAGGAGGAAGAGGAGGAGGAG
>PVKN010038680.1:0-11020 GCA_004027915.1 Capromys pilorides | reverse complement strand
TTCTTTTTTTTTTTTTTTTTTTGTATTTTAGGGAAGGGTCTACAGGGTGTTAAGGGTCTCACTACTAGGTCGGACTTGTAGTGATCCACCTGTTTACAGCCTCCCAAGAGCTGGGATTACAGGCATGCGCCACCATGCCCAGGCTCAACTGCCATCTCAGTGCACCCCGGGATGTGAGGCTGGATCAAACCCCCAGTCCCTGCACCTGCTTGCAGGCACTTTAATCTGCTGAGCTATTTGGCTGGTCCTAAGGCTCTAGATTTAGTTAATTTCCAGCACTGTCAAAAAAAAAATAAAATAAACTTTCTGTTTTGTACACACCCTCCCATGAGGAAAAATAAGACCTAAAAATCAGGCATTTGGTTAGAGCAGAACTTTCAATTTGATTCCAAAGACATCTGCTGTAATGGCACCAAAGCGAGCTCGGGTAGGAACTGTAAGGACTTTGATTCCCCATGGAGACGCAGTCATGGTGTAACCTTTTAGTTTCTACGCGTGGTGCGTCCTCCCCACCCCGCCCCCCTGGAATACTGCACAACCACAGCCAGGGTAGAATGGGAAGGATCTTCAAACATAAGGAGGGAACTGAAACATTTCATGTTTTACTATAATGCTTTTGCCCTGTCATTCATTCCATCTGAGTACCTGCTACACAGAAATAGCTTCTACAAGCAGATGCTTGCTACTGTTAAAGAAGAAATAAGAATTTACCTGCTGGGGTTCTTTGAACACAAACACTCTGTCAGGTAGCTGATGCTCCTTGTTCCTCCAGGTCTGACCGGGGATCTGGTGGAGACAGCTTCCAGCAGTGATAGCTAAAAAGAGGGCAACAGCAGCCTCAAAACAGGGACAGTCTGTTCTCAGCATCTTCTACTGAGCAAGGGCCAGTAAAGCCCTCTGGGAGAGGACCAGTGAACTCAAGAGGAGCTGAGGAACACACTGAGAGTTCTGAGGGTACTGACTCAATAGAAGGAACACCAGAGACCCACCCTCCAAGCTGTCACCAAACAAACCAGACAAAACACGAGCCACACTCTGAACAATTCCTTAACAGCAACCGAAATGGAGCTCATTACAAACCAAAAGGATGAAAGTAAGAGAGCAGAATAGTTGCCTGTATCCATAAACACACACTCCCCACAGGTTCTTGCCTGGCTGAGCAGCAGGTGGTTTCTTAGCAGGGCCAGCCCAGGCCCCCTGCACTCGCGCCTGCCGTCTTTTGTCTGCCATCTTGACTGAAAAACCTTCTCTCCTGAGCTCCCAGAAGATTTCATTCCTGAGTCAAATCACACAATGGTATCTCTATAGGGGAAGAAAAAAGTACTTTTAGTTAAGATCTTGAGTCTGGCCTGTAAGGGATAATCATGATCCTTTTGGACAGAAGAGATCCACTGGTGGCAATCAGAGCGCCTATACAAAATCTGTTTCTGTCATCACATTTCAGTCAAGGAGCCTCAGTCACGTGGGGCTCCCAGCTTATCTTCCGTAAGCTCATCATAGCACTTTTACTTCTTTCACAAAAAAAAAAAAACAAAAAAAAACAGTGCGCATACCTAAAAGCAGAACCAATCATAAATTACATTACCCTCACTAGTGTCCAAGAGAAGAAAACAAAGAAACTTCCATCATCTTCCAGACACTAAGAAAGAATCTAAGATTCAGTTCCCAAGTGAATTTCCACATTCCAGCATCACTGGCTGCATTAAACCTCCCTAGAAGCCCCTTCAAAGCACCCACAGCAGACAAATCTGAAGGCTTCGCACTGCGTGAAATAGGATAGCCACAGCAAGGCGAAGGCCGGGTGATCTCATTTCTATGTAGAGCCTAAAAAAGTCAAACTCCTAGAAGTATAGAGCAGAAGAGTGATTATCAGTGGCCAGCGAGGTGGGTGGAAGGGATAAGGAAGCTAGCGATGGAAGGGTACAGCATTTCAGTTAGACAAGGGGAGTCGTGTCGGTTATCTATTGCACAAAATGATATCAATGTATCTTGTGTTTCAAAATTGCTAAGACAAAGTTGGAAATATTTTTACCACAAAAGTAAAAGAGGTTGAGGTTATTAGCTTGATCTAATCTATCTATAATATCAACATACACTGAAACATCATGCTGTCATCAAAACATTGCTACTTGCTAAAATCAGAAAATTTTAAAGTTTGATAAATGAAAATTTAAAGTATTTTTGGCCTGCCTCCAGAGGGTCTCATTTGGGATAGAAATAAGTGTTTGTCTTTATGATAAGCAAGACAGAATATATATGAAGACCACAGGTCACTCAGGAAATCAAGTAATTTCAATCAATTAATATTCAAATTTCACTAAGTTTCAGTCTTCAGCTGACTGAAAAATCCACCTTTTAATGGCCAGTAACACTGATGGCACTTTTTGCCAATAAAGTTTAGCCCACAGCACATTCAGAAGCCTCCACAGCTGCCAAACAAAAACAAGAAGTCAGGCCCTATGATCTGAATCTGCTGTCCTCTTAATCTGTGATCAGCTTCTTCAGGAGTCTAGAAAAGTGTCCTATCTTAATTCTCAAAGATAACAAACACAGTTTCCAGCTTGTTTAGCCTATAGATTTTCAGGCTCCCACCACCAGACCTTCCGATGCAAGGGAACTGAGCTGGGTCCACGAATCTTTGTTTAACACGTTCACCTAGTTCCAGAAAAAAGCAGTATCACCTGCTTATCATAGGTAGGGAGATGACCGAGGCTGTCATCTACCCAAAAGAGTGAATGACACAATCAAAATCAATTCTTCAGTTCCACAAGATGCCTGAAGGAAGACGCCACGTAACATCTTTTCCGGATTGAGGCCTTAAAAGCTTAACCCCACAACTTGCTACTGGCCCCCAGGGGCTCTATGATCCACTCATTTATTTATTTATTTTTGCTCCCGTTCCCATTGAACCAACACACTAGCTGTCTGGGGGTATCTACTGAAAATACAGATTCCAGAGCCCAATCTCAGACATAAGCAATCTGTGAAGTCCCATTATTTCATCAACCGTGGAGTTGCAGGACCTCTTAGCCAACGCCACCCTCCACCCCGGGATGCTTCATGCATCTGAGGACTGAGGACCGTATTTCAGTGCAAAGAACAGGAACTCCGAATGCCAATGCCCAGCTGCATAACCCTATGGCAAACGACTTCACCTGAGTCCCTGTGTCTTCTTCAATAAACTGATACCAATACTTCCCTTATAGATGAGGCGCAGAGAAAACGAGCCTCGCAGATTAAAGAAACTGGTCATTGGCAAAGGTTTGCTTCTTTCTCCCTTTCAGACGCTTTTCCTCCAGGAGGTGCCTCAGAGGTCACCCAGAGATGGACCTCGGAGCCGTCCTCACGTCCCCACCCCCACGTGCCCACAGGTAAACTAAGAGTGCGCACACCTGCAGACGGAGCGGGGCCGCAGATCCGACCCCGCTCGCCCTTAAGCAGCCCCTCCTCTCCAGACCCTTTTCAAACGCCTGTATTCCGGGGAACCTTAAAAGTGAGGCACGGATTCCAGAAACAGCCAATCACAGGCCGTGATGATAGTTATTTCCTCCTGACATCACTCATCACTCCCTCTACTTCCGGTGTCTGGCTTGGAGTCCGGGCAGCTTCACGTTCCCGGCCTCTTAGGGGCCGGTCTGTTGGGAGAACTGTTATCCCTGAGTGCACGGATTGCATATCAAATGGGGCGGGTGGGGATGACCTGCATCTGCTAGGCCGAGATCCTCAGAACGTGAGCTGCTCGGAACTAGAGACAACCAGGCGCCCGCATCTTTGATCTGTTGCGGAAAAAACGACTTCGTCTAAGCAACGCTGATGGAAGGGTGAGGGCGATGGAGGTGTCGCATTTAATCCTGGAAGTCAAGGAGAGCCCAGGATGCTCCTGGTGTTCCCATTGCAGCAGGGGCCGTACTTCCGCCTTATTGGGCTCTACACTCCTGTGCGGAGCCAATTTTGCTTGAATCAATAGATTCAAATTTTAGATACTACCATTTCCTAAGTGTGTAATCTAGGGCAAATACATCACTTCTTTTTAAAATAAGACTGTAAGTCTCCAACTGGACTTGACGCTCCCAGCCCCAACCTGCGTGCCAGGAGAAGCACCACCGCATGGGAACTCAGGGATACTCAGCTCATTACCGAAGTTGTTATCCAGCGACACAGAAAAGGAGATAAGATAGGACAAAGAATTTTGCAGGTCCTGGGGACATCTGGAGACACCCAAATACTTACATGCGACACCTAAGACTCTACCCACAGAGATACAAGACTACTGGGAAACTTTATTGTTCATTGGGATATTGCAGCCTAATGTCCCCTGCCTTCTCTCAATACCTATAAAAGGAACACACTTTTCTTTGTTCAGGGTAGACAATTTTACAGCTCTGTCTGCCTTAACTAAGATGCAATAAATACCATGCCATGTTGCCTTTATACAAGCCTGGTAGTCTCTGTTGTACCCCCAATATATTATGTGTGTCACAGGGACTAGGTCCTTTGGGTAGAATTAAAAGAGGTGCAATGTATTTTAAAAATTTAGGTAGGGACCGGGGAGATAGCTCCGTGGCACAAGTGCCTGCCTGGCAAGTGCAAGGTCGTGAGTTTGAACCCCAGTCCCGCCAATAATAATAATAATAATAATAATAATAATAATAATAATAATAATAATATAATTTAGGTAAAAGTGGCCTGCAATAAATCCCTGCCAGACTCGCGGGTGGGTGGGGGGGCTTGGGATGTAACTCAGGCACTGAGTTCATTCCCCAGTACCATAAAAAAAAGATTAAATTAAAAGTGCAAATTCAAAATTCCCTGATAGGCATAGAAATTCAGTGAACACGAAGAGTCTGCTTACCCCATCCAAGCTCTTAAAAAATACCTTGAAATTGTTCTTGTTAAACCTTGGACTTTTTCATGTAAAAATAGTAACTACATCACTGAATTACTACTTTGTTCAAGTTGTCTTCTGAGATGTACGAAAACACGGTCACTGTGGAAGCCCTTAAAATCTGCCTACCGCTAGAGGAGCTTGCCTGCAGGGAGCTCAGTGTCCTGCCTCAAGGTACCTGCATTGTCGCTACTGTCAGGTATAATTTTCACAGTATCCATTATTCTTTATTCCACTTTGTGGCAGTGAAAGAAAATGACTTATTCTACAGCTGAAAGGAGAGTGAGTGGTGAGTATAATTTTTTACTTTTTTCCATCAACTAGTAATTTGTCAATGTCTCCTTCTGGCTCAGGAACCTCAGCTACGTCTTCCAAAGGATGTGATTTCTTTCCTTTCAATGATTATGGTTTTGGAACAACAAAGAAGTCTGGACTGAGGAGTCTCTGAAAGCAGTGGTTAATACCTGTGCAATGTGCAAGCACCTTTCTTTTAAAAAAATGGCCTGCTTGCTACTGAAATTGCTGCATTAAAAAACAAAAGGCAAAATCACTAGCATTTTTAGTGAGACCCAAGGCAAGTCTGATGTCCTGAAATGTTGGAAATCTCTGGGAAACCAGTAAAGTGAAAAATCAATCCAGTTTGTGTGGCACTCAATGGTTTTCCAGGGCACGGTACTGTAAGTGGCAAAACCAGGATAGTCCAAAGACTGTGGTGGTTGGTTACTCCAGGTGCATGCATGTGTATCACCTTAGGAGGATGTTACTCCTGTCTTGGCATCCTTACTTGGATTTTTGCTTTATTCATTTGCAGTGTTTGTGTTTTCATCTGGAGAGGGCCAGGTGGTAAAGGCCATGGAACAGGGGTAATGGTGAGGCGTGCTGCCCGTGAACCTGCTCTTTGTTGCTCAGATCGGAGTCCTGAAATCTGTCCTTGTCACATGGCCCAGTGGGCAGTGCACTTGATGAGAAGAGGATGTCACGGGGGCTCTTGCTCCAAGTTCCACCATGTTTCTTTTAGCTGGGTTCCTAAGCACATGGTGGCTGGCGATGTTTAACATCACAGCCTGAGCTGACTTACAGTGCTGACTTGATTTGTGGCCTCGCTGACTTTATCATGTGAAGGTGAAACCGTCCACTGGGAAGGAATAGATCTCAAATTTTGAAATAGGGATTTTGCTTGGGCATGGACAGTCTTGGATATCTAAGTCACACTGGGCCTTGGTTAGCAATGCAAGTAGCTGGGTCTGAGGAAACCTGTCATCCTTGGCTTGAAACCTGGTGAAGCCTTCACGCGTGGCAAGCAGTGTGAAAAGAGAGGCACATTCTCCACAAGCCCTACCACAACCCATTGTGTCTCTTTCTGTCCCATTGCCACTAAACACAGAACTACACCTGCAGAGTGTCAGTGCTCGAGGACAGTACCCAATTCTTTAAGGCATTGAAAAATACTTTGGACAAGGGGGTTGCCAAAATCCCTGAGGATTTTCTGTGGTTGTTTTTATTATAGGCGAGGCATGACCATGGGGGACACCACCACTGAATTCAGCTCCCTGATTTTGTTATTGTTATTTTTTGGTACTTGGGATCAACTCAGGACCTTGAGCTTGCCAGAGAGATGCTTATGCCACTGAGCTATCTCCCAGAAGCTCCCTGATTTTGGATAATGAGGCCACATGTGTGGGCTTAATTGGCAAAACAGGCACCTCAACTCTGTAGAGCAACAGGAACAAGCCAGTAACCAGAATATTTTGGCCTGTAGGGACATGTAGATGGTGTTTTGAGAAATCAAGTAGATGGACAGTGGGCCAGGGAGTTGTTTGGTCTTTGCAATGGGAGGGAAAAAGCCCTCTAGTTCTAGTAGCAAAGTTCCTGGCCTAAGTGCAGATCTGGTATGGTCTGTCATGGAGTTTCCAGACCTCAGTCATGTCACAGGACCAGACCTCTTGATTCAAGAAGAAGACTGGCTTGTTTGAGAAAGGACCAGGCACTACTGACACAAGTATATACTCTGCCTTTACCTCCAAGCCTTCACTGAAGTAAATATAGCTATTTAACAGGACGATTGCATGTTGGGAAATAAATACACTCCCTTTAGAGATTCCTAGACACCGACTCCCTGAAACTAATTCCTGTAAACCCAAAACACCACTGCATCCTATAGTAAGAGAAGGGTTATTGCGTCCAGGTAAGGGATGGACTGTTAGCTTAAATTTGATACTCAGTTTTCCCAATTGGTCCATAGATACACTGCAGTTATTGCTGCAGTTCCTGACTATACAATTGGCTTAGATGTATTTAGCAACTTACATTTGTGAGTTGTTACATTTGGTAGTGGGTCATTAGTAGAGAAATCTAAGTGCAAACTCTGACAACTTTCCTTCCCTACTAGAATGGTAGAAGTAACCATGCCACATCTCTGGGAGAATTACAGAGATTAATGCCACAAAGACTTCAAGGAATCAGATGTGGGTACCTTTCATATTCTCTTGTATTTCACTCTTGGCCTACATAGCAGTCAGGTGGATCTTGGAAGGTAACTGTACTCTATTATAAATTTAGTCAGGCAGTAACAAGGCACCTACTGTCCCATGTATACTATCTGTATTGAGCCACTGACCACTGCTATTGGTATTCACCTATTGACCTGGCTCATGTCTTTTTCTCCATATCAACGTACAAGAACCCCCTTGCTTCTACACGACAGCTCCAACAGTGCATTTTCATAATCTTGCCTAACAGGGACCTTAGTTTTTCTGCTGTCTGCCATACTAATAGTCCATAGATGATCCTGGAGGTCATATGTGGATTAATATGATGAGAAAGTAGAAAGTACTTTAGATACATTAGTAAGACACATGTGAAGTAGAAGATAGGAGACAAGCCCCACAAAACTCAGGGGTCCACAATGTCAGTATAGTTAGTGGTGACTCACTAGTGTGGGATATATTGACATATTCCCTCTAAGGCGACAGACAAGTTACTGTGCTTCATATCACCTACAGAGGTAGGAAAGTGGAGGCTCTATACTTGTTAGGACTTTATGGACTTGGTGGGGGGGGCAGGGCATAGCACATTTATGTAAGTGACTCTGTGGAATCACTGGTAAGGATAACAATATTTAGCGTGGACCAGATCAAGTGAATGACTTTCAGTGAGTTGAGCTTACGCTCTAAGCTGCTCTACTGTGTGGACTTCATGATCCAGGAGATTGTAATTTAATAATAGTTCAACATGTCTATGGAAACTAGAGATGCTCTATGAAGCCTCTGCCAAGCACAGTGGAAGATTCACAACTCAGATCTCTAGCACTGTTGTTTGTCTTTTTCAGTATTGGGGTTTGAATCCAGGTGCTATCTGCCACTAGGTACATCCCCACTCTTTGTATTGTTTCTGAAACAGGGTCTCTCTGAGTTGCCCAGGCTAGCTTCAAGTGTGTGATCCTCCTGGGTCAGCCTCCCAAGTAGCTGGGAGTACAGGTGATTGCCACCCCTCCCACAACCCAGACTTCTACGACTTTGAAGAAAATCTATCAGTGCTCCTATAGATAATTATTCTCTTTTATATAATTATATTGCCACTGGGTCTTGGTAGAAACTGAATACCTAACAGTGGAACATTAGGTGACCATACATCCTGGGCTTCTCCTCATGACTGGGTGTTGCTGGATTTACCTAGCTTTAAAGTTGCAATGGCAAGAGAGTGTTAGATGAAAATGATAAAGAAGAGACAAGAGGGCCCACCCCAGAGTGACTCAGCACAAAAAGGATATATAAAGGGGGTGAGGCAGGATTCGGCGTCACTTCCTCGGAGGAGCTTGATCAATGCAGCCATGCCACTTTGGAGGAGCTTGGATCTTCACAGCAGCCACCACCACTTTCCTAGAGGAGCTCCAGTCTTCATAGTTGTCGTGGAAGGAAGAGGGAAGCTGGCTAGAAGCTGCAGCTGCTACGCTTCCCTTTGCTCCTCACTGTTTTCTGCTGCCATGAGCTGCGCCCTCTGCCGTGTGCCACTCTGCCAAGTATAGACTGAAACCTCCACAGACTGTGAGCTAATAAACCTTTCCTTCCTGTATTTTGAGTGTTGGGTATTTGTCCCAGAAACAAGTGAAAAGGGACTGAGACATGGACCATGGACTGAATCTCCTTAAAACACAAGCCCAAGTAAGGTTCTTTATTAAGGTGTGAGCTCTGGTAGTGTGTCCAAACTAATATACTATGCCTGTGGCCTTTGGTGTTCTTTTCAATCAGTTGACTGAGGACTATGTTCAAATGGCCTATTTTGTGGACAAGTCCAAGTGATACACTGGTATGACCACAAAGTGAGCATCTGACACACTGTAGCACCATTCAGGTGTCACCTTGAATGACACAGATAAAGAAAATCTTCCAGGTGTTTGGAACCTCAAGAAATATAATTAGTTGTCCACTTTGTAATAGAGATGTCCAGAAATACAGCCTAGAAGTGTCTCTCCTGTACCCTGTGGGTTGGACACACCTGGCTTGCCTAGGCTGAGCTAAGGAGGGAGTTATTATCTCAGGTCACATGTAAAATATATAACATAGTTAATGTATATAAGTAATAACATTTCTTTTTTTATGTATTTCTTACTACAACACAGCCATGTCCAACCAATGGCTCATAGGTTGGGTTATTAGGAAGAGGGTTGGCTGTATAGTCAGACATTTAAAGGAACAGGAAGTGGAACTTGAGACAAGGAAGTCTGAGAAAACACAAGGAGGGTGACTGCATGCTGTGAAGACACTTGTGTCCCATGTGAATCCTCACCAAACAGGACAAAATTATTCATACTGTTAATGCCAATCAACCTCTTTTCAGGGCTGGATCAGTGGGCTTATGATAAAGTAGCCAGGGTGGCAGGGATAGAGAATATACACACACTCAACACCATGAATGTCCCCTTATGGAAGCTGAGCTGGCTACTGTGACTGCTCCAAATCTAATCTCCAAATGCCAAGACCAGTACCACTCTCTCTGTACATCAGCATCCGCCCGGGCAACTATCCAGCCTCGTGGTAGCAGATTGACTACTTTGGACCTTTTCAATCATGAAGAGAGTAGATACTGGTTTGCACTCCAGTATAACATACTTCCCCACGTTCCTTGCCTAGGCTGCATTGGCCAACACTGCTATCTGCGGACCCACCAATTGTCTGTTGGTCACCATGGTGTTATACGTAGCATTGCTCCTGATCAAGGAGCTCATTTATTTCACAGCAAAGAAGTTCAGAAGTGGGCTAGGGCCCTGGAATGATCTCCCTGCCAACTAGAATCTTGCAAGGGACGCTTGCGAGGTGGCATGGATGCCTGCAGAGCCAGCTATGGCTCCAGTTGGAGACAAGACTCTGGAGGGGTGAAGTTCGGTATTATTGGATGCACTACAGAGAAACCACGCTATGGTGATCCCTGCCCCTTAACAGGATGTGGCTCTGGGAGCCTGAGGGTGCCTGCTCTCCTGAATATCATTAGTAGCCCACTTGCTCCCTCCCCCGGCACCTCTGAATACTACTGATCTGAGAGCGGAAGTCCTGAGGATGGGTTTGCTTCTATCAGAGGTAAAACATCAGTGGGACGTGAGTCTGCCACCTGGCCACGTGGGAGCCAAAGGGCAGAATAAAGCATTGCTCTGGCGGCTAATACGATTCATCTCCATTACTGAAAGTATTGTGCGTTGGTGCTACAGAGTGTCTGGAACCAAAAGATTTTCTGGGGCACCCCATCGTACTTCCTGCCCCTGAACAAATGTCAACAGAATATGACAGCAGCAGCAACTGCAGCAGCAGCAGCAGCAGCAATAACGACATATAATAATAACAACTTGGATCCTGCAGAAATGAGGATTTGGGTCACTTCATCAGGTTAAACAGTCTCCTGAGCTTCTGGCCAAAGGCAAGGGAAATATAGGAGTAGTGAAAGAAGCAACATCAACGAAGGGATCATAACCGATGGCAGGAACAGACTGCCTGGGCTTTGTGTATTTTCTCCTTCCGTTGTTTTGTTTTTCTTAGTACATATTTTCAGTGCATAATGATTCTTTTATTGTGGGGAGTGGGCGCATGTGTTTTTACTTCTCCATCCCCTCCCCTCCTCTTCTTTCCAACTTTTGGCTTTCTTCTC
>PVKN010038679.1:0-11018 GCA_004027915.1 Capromys pilorides | reverse complement strand
CCAAGTAGAAATTGCTGTGTGCTGCTTTTCCTTCAAAGCTGGTGATACAGGGGAAAGAAACTCCTAGCCTGAACTGAGGGAAAGAAAGGGGGGGAGAGAGGGAGAGAAAGAGAGAGAGAGAGAGAGAGAGAACCAGTGAGAAACATGCGAACTTGAAATGTGGGCATGAGGTGGGACAAACTACGGTCAGCCAATAAAAGTACAAGTATAATCGTCAGGTAAAATTGATCAAATGGGGGGGTGGATTACATAGTAAGCAGACCTGAATACAGAACAGGGCCTTTTCCTGTAGGAGGCTGAGTTAGTGGCTGTTCCTAGCTTTTTAAAGGTGATTGATACCTGTTTAGATTATCAGTCCTGAGTGTCTATCCCTAAGGAAGTAAGTGGATACTTTTGCTTAACCTTTCATCTTGAGGTCTGGCCCAAGCAGAGGTGCCCGTCTCCCCTCTCCCCAGTTGCAAGGCATCCCCTCTACGTCCTGGCTCCTTGGAGTGCCTAGTGTCTGATGCCTATGACATTTTTATCTAACTCAGTTGTCTACAGCACTGGCACAGGCCTTCACTATGGTGCTCCAGGAGTTAGTGCACTTGTCTGACTTTGCAGCTTCTCATTGGCTCTTGTCCTTCATGAGAACCGGGCTAGTGTGGGCCTGTGCTCAGTGGAGACTTCAGCATCCCGGGAGCACTGACTCAGAGCCCTTTGTAGGGGTCCCCCAATCCAGTCACAGGGCCCATTATTTCTGATTTAAAGTTCTGGGGAAAAGAAACGTGAAGATTTCCTTTTTGTTTTTAGTATATGCATTTATTATTTGATTTAGAGTTTCAATCTTTAGGGAAGTAGGATGTCACCTATAATTTTTTTTTTAATTACAAGAACAGGACCAAGTTATACAAAAGGACAAGAACAAGTCATATTATGTAAAGGGGAAACAGCCAACTGCTCAAACTCCCCAAGTGGACAAGACTGTTTTCCAGTCTGCATGCTAACAATATAACCCAATTAAAGGCATTGCAAAGTGTCTGTTCCAGTGGGTTTTTCAACCCCACACATGTTTATGAAGCAATTCCTTTGTGCTAAGCACTGGGAAGAGTGCAGGACAGACACAAAAACTATTGAAGACCTAGCTGCTAGCTTGTAGGGTCCTGGGAGGCAGAAGGCACTGGATAAATGAAGAGCCTTGATTGAGAGAAGGCCCTGTGCACTGTAACTCCAAACACTGGCCAATCTGCCAAATCTGAGGATAATGTGAGGAACGACAGGGCAAAACGCTGCTGTCCCTAAATCCTTATTCATGAGGGTTATGAGAGTAGTTCCCTAACTGACTTGCATCCGTTCATTCTTGAACTTACAATGCAGTCACAACCCTACTGTGGCTGGAAAGGCATCCCGTGTCCACGGATCTTGGCTGCCTAGAGAGGAAGGCTGCATTTTACCTGTGGTTCGGGGATGGTGAGCACAAAATACTTACAGTCGCTGAACACCTGGGAGGAAGTATAAGCTTGAATCATTCTGGACTCTACTTCCACATGCGTTCTCTTTTGAGAATCAAATGCATTAATGGATGTGAAAGCAGGTTCCACATTATAAAGAGCTATAGAATTGTAAGGCTGTTATATAGATTTCATCAGGCTGTGGATTTATCGAATGTTTATATTTCATCCTTGGAGACCCCTGCTTTTATTTGAAATGTAGTATTCATCTCCTCCTTTTCTGTAAGACTAATCTTCTTATCCAGTGTCTTCAATCAGCCTGTGAGAAAGCTGTCTAGGTGACAGTGTTAGTATTCAAATGCCAATCCAAAATTATTCTCCATCTAAGAAAAGCCATGACTCACAAATGTGTATCTTTTAAAAAATGAACATTATTCATTATTTTACGACCCTGGTGAAAATGTTGTCCATTTTAGTTGCATTACTGCTATGAATATTTCTGGCATTTTTTTAGGCCTGAATGTGGCTCTTGATTTATTCCTTTTAAACCACCTGGTAATCCCTGGAGGAATATCACAATCTATACATATCACTATTTACAATAAGATGGATTTTCCCACCTTTGCTAATTAGAGTATTAATTTCCATTTACAAGTAGATAATTCCTAACATCATTGCCCTGTCATTGGTGGGGGTTGGGGGGATTATTCTCAGAGAAAGCCCTGGGAGTATCTTTTCTATTCTAATCTCCAGTTGGGTTCCACATAACAAAAGGAGGGGGAAAAAAGGACAAGATAATTTCCTGGACAATGTCGGGCAGAAGTTGCTCCGGTGTCTTTCACACTCTTCATGCAGACTGATGCCACTCTGAGTTTGTTTCATAAGCATCATGAAATCATTTTGATTATCCTCCTTGCCTCATCCTTCTATGAGAAACCAAATCTCAATTCCATACCATCATTATTGCAATATTTATATCTCCATTCCACTTCCTCTTGCATATTTCACTCCATCACCAGGTGTGAGAAGAAAATCATGCAGGAAAAACATTTCCCCACAGTCTCTGCTTCTCCACTTTGAACCTGCAGCCACAGCTGTCAGCAGGGGCACCTCGAGGGCTTTCAGGAATTCAATCAGTCCCTAGGTGAGAGGATAACAAGGTATTAACTTTGACGCCATTTCCCTCTATGACTTAGGTTTTCCACTATTACAGGAGTGTGATAATTTCCTTCTGGTGGTACCTATATGTAGCAAGAAATGTGCAGGGACTTCTGGTGCTGGTGTTCAGAAGTTTAAGAGCCTCCATACAAACCCTTCCCTCCTCGTCTTACTATTGCTCCAGGATGACGAAACTAAAAGGATGATCAAGACCAAGAAACCGGCAAGTACCAAAAGTCACAGTAAAGGATCCAAACCTGAATTATGCCAGGAGGTCGCAGAGGTCAGTGGCCATGCCACAGTGAAGGAGCAGCCTTGGCTGAAGCACGTGGCCAGTCCCAGGACCAGTCACTGGGACTTATGTGATTCTCTCTGATCACCTCATCTTGTGCAACAGCTTCAGGACAGGGAGAAGGGACTTCAGGCCATCTCATGTCTTGTTTTCTTCCTGCCTGGTCAGCTGTGGAGGGGACCAAGAGCCTCACAGGGATGTTTCCGAGGACAGGACGAATGGAGGATTCACTGTGAATGTTTTGAGAAAAGTTGTATTATGTAGTCAGAAAGCCTGGGAAAAAATTAATGAGAGAACACAGAAAGCAAATCAAATGAAGAGAGAGGCATATATTAATTCTAAGAAAAGCTATATAAGAAGGGAAAGGAAGGCATAGAACATGATATAGGTAGGACAGCTGTAGCATTATATACAAGATCAGAATGTGGTAAATATTAAATATTGGTCCAATCAAATATTGTTCCTGATTATTTTGAGAAGATTGGGAAGAGGAGTGTGAGTAGAGAGGCAGTGAAGAAGAGGTGTAAGCCAAGTCTCCCCTACCTAAAACCAGTAGCAAATTTCTAAAATAAAAAAAAAATTAGGAAAATAGAGCCATACCTGCATCTTAGTCATTTTCTTCATTATTAGGACAAAATGCCCAACCCCTTGGCTCAAAGGAGAGGCTTATGTTAGAAGCTTCACTTCTTCCATGGCAGCTAGATAAAGGGTCTGGCACAGGAAACCTGTTCACATCAGCATGGCCAGGACACAGTGGAGGGACCACCCAGGAGGGAGATGCCCCCTTCCTGGTCACACCCAGTGACCCATCTTCTCTGGCCAGGCTCCACCTCCCAACACCAGACATTCCTGTCATTCCTGTAAGCCCCCGAGTTCAGGAGGTTTTGGGGGACATTCTGATATAAATCACGACAACCTGTTATTTAGAAATGTGGGAGTACATTCTAGGAGAGATCACTCCTAGTTGTAGTTGCTACTTGGGAGCAGCCATCTAGGGTCAGGCAGAGACCTTTGACTTTCAAGATGAAGTCAGGAGTGCTATTTTAGAGGACAGGAGTTGCACGGGAGTTATCAGGACTGTCCGTAACTGATGAACATGCTGTTAAATTTAGGTATGGCCAATGGATCAACTTTGGTCAAAAAAACTGAAGTTTTGGAAGCAAGTGCCCAACCCACTGAATTCTCTTCCCCTATATCAGCATTTTTCCATGTAGATTTATATTTTTTTTCTCCACTGAGCAAAAGCAGAACAAAGCAGAGCCCCTAGTTCCTCCACACTGCACATTATATGAAGAAAATTAAGCTTTTGTAGCTTAAAGCAATTGCAGGTGGGCATTACTCATTAATACTTATAACTTAGCCTTTCAGACTGCTATACTTTAATAGAAGCAGAATAAAATTTTTTAAAAAGATGAAAATAGATTGTTCTAAGGGCTGGCCAGATAGCTAAGCGGACTAAAGCACCTGCTTAAGCAGAACACAGTGGCTGGGGTTTGATTCCCTGCGTGCCTTGTGGGCCTTGCTGGGGGCGGGGGCTCTGCGACTGAGATTGAGACTGGGTGTGGTGGTGTGTGCCTGTAATCCCAGTGTGTGGGAGGCTGAGAACAAGAGTTTTACTATGAGTCTGATCTGTATAGTGAGATCCTGTGGACTTTGTACCAAATACAAAAAAGCTAAAAAACCAAAAATAGACTGCTCTATCCAGCTCATTAGGCATGGAACACAAGAATGACAATAAACAACTGGGAAAGACTTGGATACATTTTGCTATCATATTCATACAAACATAATAGGCATACATATTGACACAAATTTTAAATATACAAAATCATATAGTATAATAATATAAATATAATGCATTTAAATTATATGCATAGATATGTGAAAATATATACCGTATGTGAGCAGCACACACACAAACAGTAATGGGCAGAGTACTGAGCCCCAAGGATGTTCACATCTTTCCCCTTTTTTCCTTTTATTTTATTTTTTTTTCTCTTTACTCATTTTCTTCTTTTTCTTTAAAAAAACATTTAAATCTCTAATCCAATTAGAATTTCCCCCAGTGTATGTTGTGAAGAATAGATCAAATTTTGTCTTTTTCCATCTGGCTATCCAGTTATCCCAAATCATTTTTCCCTATGGATTTGTTAAAATTGGGTCTATTTCTGGAGTTTCTATTCTTTTTTATTGCTCTAGCTATATGCCAATACTGCACATTTAATTACAGAACCATCAAAAAAAAAAAAAAAAAAAAAGTCCTAATGCCTGCTCGTGCGCTAGTCCTACCTACTTCCCAACTGTGCTTCCTCCCCTCCCCCAGTCGGTCTGTTATCACAGGACCCTATCAGCTAAGTGGTTGTGAACAACACAAATGGCTTTTTATCACTCTGCATACTGGGAGACCAAGGCACTAGCAACTTCCAGATCTGAGGGCCGATTACATGTCTGACTCCTGGCGAGGGCTGCTATTCTGTTCATGGATGCCTGTTGTTTTGTCGTGTCCTTATAATGTACAAGGGGAGAGTTCTGGTCCCTTCAGCTTCTTATAGAAGGTGCTGATCCCATTCATGACTCTAATCCCAAAACCTCTGCCCACTTATACCACTGAATTGAGGATTAGGTTTCAAGAGATATGTTTGGGGGTGATACAAATTTGGGGACAATAGGAGTGAATAATCAAAAGAATAAAATTTCTAATGGCTCAGTGCTCAGAGGGTCTGATTCAGCTTGTTATCCTTGAAGATGAATTTGACAAGAGAACAGAAAGTCTGTTGGACATAACTCACTATGTGTGCACATTCGTATGAAGTATACTATCTCTAGTAGGACTGCCAACTAGGGCGCTGGCAGCCTAGGTCCTTGTGATTCTCCTACTCCCTTTGGGTATCATTAGGGCTGGCTGTGAATGCCATATTTTTGCCTTTAGCCAGCTTCTGATATTTGATCATATAATGATCAGGCCTTGCCTACAAGGGCCATGAAATCAGAGATTTTCAATTCTTTTAGCCTGGTTCATTAAACAGAGCAAAAGTTCAGGCAATCATCTGCCCCTACTCCTTCCCACTTCCCCATAGATTGAGAACATGGTGATAAAAATTATACAGAAAATATTACTCAGATGATATCAGTTAAGCAGCACCTCTTAGAGAACCTAAAAGGATGAGACTATATATAATTTTACAATATACTTTACTTAATTCAAGAAACACAGGAATGTAAAATCCAACTCAAGACAGCAATGGGGATGCCCTGATCAAAAAAGTACTCGCCTCAGCACCTTGGGAGTTCCAGCTCTGTTGCGTGGACATGGCTGGAAGTTTGCCACTTGACTCGCACTTCTTATTAGTGGTCAGACTACTTCTTATTAGGGTCCTAACTTAGGTATCATAATAAATTCTGATAATTGTTTCCTTTATTTATGAATATTAAATTTTATTTTCTTCTAATAGCCCACTTCTTCGCTATAAATAAAAATATGATAGCCCTTAAATACAGTACTGTGTTCTAAGACCTCTTCTAAAGAATTTTCTGCACTAAGAAGTGAGCATTCACAGTGTTTTCTTTTTTTTTTTTTTATGTATTTAGTACAGGGCCTGCAAGGTCTCACTGCACAGATCAGACTCGTAGTGATCCTCCTGTTTTCAGCCTCCCAAGTGCTGGGATTACAGGTGCACACCACCACGCCCAGTCTTCATAGTGTTTTTCATTACTCATTTAAAAGAAAAAATAATCACATCATTGGATCAGATTATAGCTTGTCTGAAATTCCCTTAACCATTAACTTAAGGTGATTTTGTGTTATTTTTGCCCTTATCCGCTTGTGCTCACTTTGAAGTTTAATTTCCTAACGAGAATCTTACTTCTTTTGGTTTCAGTCTGGAGAATTCTTCTTCTTTATTTCCAGGTCCTAATTATACTACATTAAATTGCTTTTGCAAACTATGAAGTATCATGGCATATGCAAAGTTTTCGGGGTGGAGCCATACACAAAAGCTCCTATCTGCATTTATAGGTAAGGAAACCAGGCCCCAAAAAGAGACAGGATGTCTTCAAGGCCATTCAGTGAACAGGCAGAAGATTCAGGGTTATACACCCCAGTCTTTCAGCCCCCTGCAAGCCTTGACATGCTCAAACAAGCTTTTCTCATGCCTGCTTGAAACTTCTCCTGACCTGCTTTTCTAAACATTATCAGAAAAGCAAATGTCCCTTTCTGATTTTACCTTAACAAATTACTCAAAATTTAGCTTAGGAGCCAAAAAATATTTATCTCACTCTTTCTAAAGGTCAGGAATCTAGCAGTGGCTTAGCTGGGTGAATAAGATATGGGTCAAGGGGCCAGAGAGATAGCTCAGCAGCATAAGCACCTGCCTGGCAAGCACAAAGTCCAGAGTTCTATCCCAGGATATCAATGGCCTCAGATACTCCCAGTCTGGAGAAACTACATCCAAGTTCACTCTTGTGCTTGGTGGTTTGAGGCCTCAGTTTCTCATCACATGAGTATTCCCGCAGAGCTGCTCATGGCATGGTAAATAATTAGAGAGAAAGACAGTGAGAGGGAGGGAGGGTTTTGCTGACATTTGAATGCCGAAATGAGGATCTTTCCCAAACCTTTTTTGGGATTTATCAGTGATGTCAGGTTATTGCTTTATTATTTGTACTAAGATCTTTTCCTGTTGTCAAAGACACTACAATAAGTATCAGAAGGAAAACAAAATGGGAAAAGCATTCACAGGCTTCTTATAGTGGTCCATGAATGCTGCCAAAAGGGAATCAGAGACTAACACACCAAAGGGCCTCACTGGGTTAAGATCCTGGGAGGAGAAAGAAAGACTTTCTGAACCTTTCCCTTTACAAGTTGAGAAGCACAGGTATGCCTGTAGATTAGAAAGGAACTTTGAATTTCTCTAAATTGATGACCTTAGATGGCCCTAGAGTAATCTGCTGACCTTAGATCTGTATTTCTAGTTTCCACCACTGCTCTAAGCATTACATTTATTTATTCAGTTGTCTGCCAGACATGCGATTTGATTGAAACATGGATACTTCAATGTCAGAAATTGGATTCATTGTTTTCCGATGCTCTTCTCTTTTGTGTGTTTTATTTAATTAAGTCTCCATCATCATCTCACTAAATTTGCTCACTACTTAACCTGAAGCCAGCTGGCCATCTACTAGTGGACATGGTAGATATTACATACCAATTCTACATCTAGCCAGGTGTGGTGGTGCACACCTGTAATCCCAGTGCTGGGGAGGCTGAGGCAGGAGAATCTGTGTGAGTTTAAGACCAGCTAAGGCTGGTTGAGCTAAAGGCCAGCCTGAACTGCCTAGCGAGACCCTATCTCAAAAGAAACAAACAGACAAAACAATTCTACATCTAACACACTGTTGTCGCTCCTCGCCTCCCATTCTTCAGAATCCACAGCTCCTCCCTACACTGCTCTCTTCTTTGCCTCCTTTTCTCTTCTTCAATCTTTTAAGATTGTGCTGTCTTGCATAGAATATTGTCCTCTTTTTGTGCCTGAAAAACATGTATAACTTTCTCAGGATCCAGTTTAAATATCACCTCTTCTCTGTGATTCATCTATTCTTAATCTGGGCTTTCTAGACAGTTTGCCGACTTCTAACATGAAAGCTATTTATATGTTTCCCCTCTTGTACAAACAAAGAGCTCTCTGGTTTTGTAGTTAGGGAATTTCTGGTTCCCAAAGAGTGACAGACTGTAATGGCTGATGCATTGTGTCAACTTGAGAATTGTGAAGTTTAGAAGCTTAACTGAGTGAGTCAGCAGGGGCCCGGGGCCTCACTTTATAAACTCTGAACTCATGGAAGATGATGGCACAGAGGTGGTCTGAGCAGATAGCCAGCATACACTATCAGGCAGGAAAAGGGGTTTGCTTTCCCCCTTTTGCTCTTGTTCTTATTACTGTCTTCCACTGCCATGAGCTGTTGTCCCCTCAGCATGCCACCCTGCCTTGGAGCCAATTGATTATGGAATTAAACCTTCATAGACTATAAGCTAAATAAACTTTTCCTTAATTTTGGATGTTAGATATTTTGTCTTAGCATTGAGAGAAAAGCAGCCAAGACACAGACCCAAATTCAGGTTCATTCCATTTGCCAATACAAAGCCAGGTGTAGACCAGATCTTAAAAGCAGAACCTATGCACAAATGGTGCCTGAAATAAAATGTGCCCTACCTTTTAAACTACAGCTATCTGCAGGGTCAGATGTGGTTGTATTTGAGGTTAGAGCAGCAAACCCAGCGATGTGTCCTGCCTTGGAGGTAGCAGGGCTTGCCAACTATTCCTCAGCCACCAGGCCTGAAGCATGGAACCAGGGAACTGGTTGGAGATGTGCAGCCTTGCTCAAAGAACAGCCTAGGAAGAGGAAGTGCCACTGATCAGCAAGTCACCCATTTTGGCTCCACAGAGGCCTTGTCACGTAGGAGTCTGTCACTTTTCATCTCTGTCTCTCCTGCCCCTGAGGCCAAAAGTCAAATTCAGTTTCTGCTCACTTGTTTGATTTTTTTGTGGTCTTGCAGGTCCAGAACCTTTAGCAAGCAGCTGCTTTTGAAAATTCAAGGTGAAAATCTCCAAGCAGAGCCTGTGCTGTTCCTGACAAGTGTTTAATCGATGAAAAATCTCTCACTGGAGCCTATTCTATCTTGAGACTTGCTAAAAGGCACTTGCAGAGATAGGAAATGCTCTTAAAGACCTTTCACAGTGGACTGGGTCAGCCTCCAATCCTCACCTTTATTCTCCCAGGTGACCACAGTCCACCATCACCTCTCTGGCAATCAGAGACCAAGAGAGGATATGTATGAAGGAAACCACTCTCCTCCAAATTAAGGGATGGAATCTTCTTTGAAGCATTCAGAAAAGGAGAGACTTGGGACAAAATTGTAAAGACTGGGTGGATGTTAGGGGTAGGGCTGGCTTTCACCTTTAGGCTTTGATCTGGTCTTTCTAAAGATCTTTCTGCCTTCTGCTTTCTATTCCCATGGCTGCCACAACACCCTTTCCTCTGAGCCCCCTGGGAGCCCAAATCCTTTGACTGTTTCTCCTGAACATAACTGAGATGGGCTAACACTTTTCATAGGCGCTTCATTGACAAACTGAATAAAGCAAACACAGGATATGTCAGTGGCATTGAAGACAATCCAATCCATGCAGGACTACTACATGTGACCTTAAGAATCCAGGAAGCAAGCATCAGTGTCCATTACAAGCCACCCTCCCAATTCCTTTTCTAGTTCTACCTCTTGTCTTGTTGCTTTCCTTCCAAGGACACTGCCTTTTTCTCAAACTGGAGGCTCCAGGGTGTCATTTTTTTCTGGCACCTGGAGGATGACATGGAGAATTCTCTTGCTCAAAGCAAACAGACCAGGCAACACCAGTTAGGATACCGCTGAATGCTAAATCAAAGCAGCAGAGTGAAGCTAGGTAGCAGTACAAAACAAAAGATCTGCTTAGGAACTGAAATAGGTAGGATATGGAGAAGCGTTACATGTGCAATGCAAAGCTCCAATCTTCCTTTCTTACACCATAAGTTATCTGTGAAATATGAGCTGGAGTTGCCCATTGTGTTTGGATTTTGGAAATGATACTGCTTAAAAACAAATTAACATTGGAAAGAAGGGAAGTATAGACTCACAGGAAGAGGACAGGAGTTTTGTTACTAATGAAGGCAGATATATGTAAGAAGGGATCACTTAACATTCTGAGGCATGAAGGGAAAATTTACATATAATAAAATGCTAACATTTTAAATGTATAGTTTGTGAGTTTAAAGACATGTTTACATTTGTGTAAGTGCCAGCCTAAGCCAACTGTAGACCTTTTCCATTCCTTGAAAAATTCCCTTGCACTTTTTCCAGTCCATAGCCTTTCCCAGCCCCAGAAAACCATTGATCTGCTTCCGGTCACCATGGGTTAATTTTCCATATCTGGACTTTCACTTAAGTGAAACCATACACCATACAATCCTTTTCTGCCCTTCTTTCCTCAGGATCTTTTTTCAAACTCATCCCATGCATGAGTAATTTATTGTTATACTTTTTGTTGAGTAATATTCCATTGTTTGGACATGGTATTATATGTTGGCTCAATCACCGGATGGATATTTAGATTTCT
>PVKN010038678.1:0-11017 GCA_004027915.1 Capromys pilorides | reverse complement strand
GGAAGGGCAGGCCTCAGGCCAGGCCTTAGGAAAGAGGAGGGACACTGAGAAAGGCTGATGTGACTGGAATACAGGCAGAAGCAGAGGGCAGTCACATGACCCGGGACATGTTAGCCAGCCTCTTTGTGCCCCTGTTGCCTTCTGTATACGATGGGGCCAAAGCAAGTGTTTTCCTACTGCTGAGATAAAATAACCCCACACAGAGTTAGCCAAGGAGAAATTCTACAAATTAACTGCTAGTTTCAAAAAACAGTTAATGTGTGGAATTTTCACCTTCACTAAGTCTATGTGTTGATATTTGCGACCTAAGCAACTATATGGAGGACAGCAATGTGTAATACAAAAACCGTGCTTGATCAACTGTTGTCTTGGTCTTCTAAATGTGTACCATTTCTAATGTCACATGAATTATTATGATACTCTCTTTAAAATGAATTTTTTTAAAAGGTAAAAAAGAAAAAAAGAGAGAGAAGAACAAAAATTTAAGGTTTCTTGGGCCAGGGAGATAGATAGCTCAATAGAATAATCACCTTCCTGACAAGGGCAAGGTCCTGAGTTGAATCTCTGGTACCACCCAAAAAAAAAAAGGTTTTTTGAAAGCAAGCAGTAATATCCAATCATATGTCCAATCTTGCATAACTATATGTTAATCTGAGCAATAGATTTGACAATAAAAATGGATAATATATCAACCATTGTTAATCAGCTTTTCTGGCTCTGGAAATCTATAACGTATATATTGTTGTGTATTACTCTGTTTCTGTCTTTGTTTCTGACTTTTGTCCTTGTTCTTGTTATTTCTCTTCAAAATAAAATTAAATTAAATTTAAAAAATTCCTCCGAGGGCCAAACTGGATAGCTCAGGGGGCTAAAGCGCTTGCTTTGGCAGAGTGCAGTGGCTGGGGTTCAATTGCCAGAGTGCTGTGCTGGCTCCGCCCCTAGGACGTACTGAGACTGGGCATGGTGGTACATGCCTGTAATCCCAGCACTTGGGAGGCTGAAAACTGATCACTACAAGTCCAAGCTATATAGTGAGACACTGTAAACCCTGTAGACGCTGTCCTAAATTCACACACACACACACACACACACACACACACATATATCCACAAATTAAAGGAGGAGAAAGTTACTTTGGCTTGTAACTTTCAGAGGGCTCAGTCCATGGTTGCTTGACTTCCAGGCAGAAACACATGGTGGAAGGGCCTATGGGGGAAAAGTGCTCAGATTGTAGCAGCCACAAAGAAAAGAGAAAGAGAAAAGTGACAAGCAAGGGACAAGATCACACTCTTCCAGATCCTGCTCCCCAGTGACTGCCTCTAACTAGTCCCATCTCTAAGATCCAACCCATCCATGAGCAGATCCAGTGATGGGTATCACCCTCACTACCCAATCAGCTTCTAAATGTCCCACCTCTGAACACATGAGACTTTGTGGGGACATTTGAGATCTAAACCATGCCAAACAGCACCTACCTCGCAGTGCTTATGAGAAATACATGAGTTCACATAGGTGAAGGCCTAGAATAATGTCTAGTAGAGAGCAAGCACTAATGTCATTGTGATGCTAGTGGTGGTGGTGATATGATTTACTCAGCCACCCTGGAACCTATAAGAAGTATTTTTAAAGGCAAATGGTATGGCTGACTAGTTTTTCCAAGAAAGCAACTCTAATAGCAGTATGCAGTTGGCCTCAAAAGATGTTGGCAATACACCACTTGGGAGATGCAACAAAAAACAAGTAAGAGTAAATGAGAGTCTATAATAGATAGCTGAAAATAAAAGTGTGGATCCATACTAGAGCTCAGGATAGGAGAGCTGGAGCTGAGAGTCATGAATACATTTGTTGTAGTTGCAAAAACATGGGACATGCAGAGAAAGCATGAGGAGTAGAAGCATGACCCTGGAGTCATCGGGGGAAACACCACCTCTAAGGGATCAAAAGGGAAGGGAAGAGAAGAATTGGTGGATAAGCATGGAGAAACCTTGAGCATAATGATCTCACATCCAGGAGTCTCATAAAGGGAGGCTGTGGATAAGTAACAAATGCTGCAGAGATGAAATCAGGTGGAGAAGTATCAGTTTCTCTTTTGGTTTATTGAGATGTTTTAAAGTGTGGCCCATCTCTGTTTTAAACACCTAGAAACAAATCACTTGCTAACTGAAGAAATCAAGAAGTAAGAGGTGACCAAGATCAAAGATGTAGTTTTAAAGTTAGAGTTGGACATGATAGGGCACAGCTATAATCTCAACACTCTAGGAGGCTGAGACAAGAAGACTGTAAGTTTGAGTCCAGCCTGGGCAACTTAGTCCCTTAGCAATAACCTGTCTCAAAATGAAAATAAATAAAAGTGCCTAGGGATGTAGCTTAGTATGAAGGCTGTAGGTTCAATTCCTAGTGTTGCAATCAATCAATCAATCAATCCATTAATCAAAAGTTGGAGCATATATGAACAAAAGAAAGCTGGTGGAAGGCAACTATGAAGACTAACAATGAATACGCTAACAGTATACAGCCATGCATGACTTGCTGCAAAATTGAATAATGTAATATAATTAGCAAAGAAATAAATACAAAGGAAAAGACAAGAGCACATCAATGTCATCACTCATCTATAACAATGCTGACAAGTCTTGGACCTCCAACATGGTTTCCACCTGGCTTCTGATCTAACTGTGTAAACAGCCACTTCGTGATGGCACTCAGAGGCCATGTTTGGAAAATCCATTTTCTTGTTCAATTAATATCTAAAACTCTGTTTACCACAAAGACATCTTCACCACTTTCCTATGTCTGGCACTGTACCCGGAAGCTAGGCTACAGTGGTGGTGGGCAAACCAGATCCCATAAGAGGTGCACATTCATTAAAGACTCACCATGAACCTACGATCAGCAGTCAGTGTTGTAATAAGAAGTGAACGAATTATGAGAGTGGATAGCAAAGAATCCTCATCTAGTAAGGAAGTCAACACAGGAAGCAGCAGGCCAGGTCTGAATATGCCCCCTGGAGAAGATAAACCTCTGTGCTCTTTGCACAAGATCTAAACCTTTACCTTGGGGAGCCAAGGTTATGGGGCAACCTGTCCTCTTCATCTTCATCTTCCTCTTCATCTTCATCCCAGCAGTGGATCATCCCTGCCAAACGTATCATCTCTCAGCTCACTTACTTCATTTACTCTTTACAAGGGTCCATTTGTTTCCCCAAACAAAACAAGATTCTCTGTTTTTATTGGTTTTTTTAAACTTTAGTTCTAGCTATGTTCGTAATTTTTCCAGACAGAAAAGAAAAAAAAGTCAGTCTTTTTTGTGCAATCTGTTAAAATCTAAAGCTATTTCTGTCAGCAAAACCAAGTTGTAAATTGCCCAAAAGGTGATGAATTAGTTAGAAATCATTAACATTTAATATAAAGTAGCTCTCACTCTCACCTTGAGTTTTAAGGGTGGGTGTGTGGGTGGCAGCTGTTATATAAAATGATTGCTCTAGATTTGAGAGGCAACAGTTTGGATGTAGAAGGCCCTCCTCAAGGAATGGCACCCCTCTTGAGCTCCTTGCCCACAGTGGCTGTCAGGAGTCCAGCTCCACAGTCACTCTTATGCACCCAATCACTGCAAAGGGGCCTCCTCCTACTACACCTGTGCCCTGGCATAAGCCCATGCTACAGCTGAGGGAGAGATAATCTTCTGCTGGTCTAGCCACCACCTCCACCACCCTCTTCATGGCAGAATCAGAGACCCAGTGGCGGGGAAGAAGCAGTTAGTTTCTTGGGCATATACTTTGCAAAGCCAACTTGTGTCAGCTATGACTACTATCCCAGTGGTGGCATTCCCTTTGTTGTACATGCATATGCCTCTCAAGTGTGTTCACGCAACTCTCTTGTATGAGAGAAGAAAGATACAAGCCAGTCAGAAAGAATGATACGGGAACTGTCCCAAATGCCTAAGCCACAACAGGCTCCAACAGGCCATCTATTTGAGGCCTGAGTGAGAGTTGTAGCTTAGTCCCAGAGAAATCAAGGGATCCAGTGGTGAACCTGATCAGAAACATCAGGCAAACGAGTGATACTAATTCTTGGCATCAGCCCTGGTTGAGGTGGCAAATGAACAGGAGATGTTTATCCTGCATATAAACATCTGTGATCAAAAATGCCCATAGTCTAAAAGTAAAAAGCTCAGGACAAGAGGTATAAGGATAGTGATCTTCCATTTTTTCTTTAAATATTACCTTTTACAGTGAAGAAATATAATTCGGACAATCACTAAAAAATAAAGGACTTCTATCCTCCAGTAGAGAATCTTCTCAAATTATTTTTCAAGTGATTTATGACAAATGTTTGATCTCACAAGACCATAGTTCAGGCAATAAATTATGTCATAAATTACAGAAGTACAGAGTTCCCTAAACTGTGCTCAGAAGGAAGCCCATTTTTGCCAAGTACATTACATAGTTATCAGATAAGATGACCTGGAATGATGATTTTAATTTAACAATAAATAAGTATATTCTTAATTGAAATTCTACATCTGCCTATCATTAGCTAAAACAGATGGAATAAAATATAAGAATGAAGTATTCATTCCTCTTGATGATTTATTTCAGTGATGAAAAATCAAGAAAAATCTGCAAAGTTGTCATCTGAAATACAAACAATATTTAAATATATGTATCCTGGGACCCAATAGCCCTAGATAGGATGTTCACAATATCACGTCAGAGACCCTTGGCGGGCAGTGCAGAAAAAATAAAAGTCAGAAAAAGACTGAATTGAAACAAGAAACAAAAGTCTGTATGGGCCCCTACAATTACTTTGAAATATCCAGTGGAGCTCAAAAGTAACTGTTTATTCCCTCTAGGGTATTCTAGAGCTGGTACAGTTTAGAGTGAGTCTTCCAAAATCTGAGAGGAACTCCCAGTTCCTGGTTTGCATTCCCCTGGCCACCTTGTGAATATCCTGTAAGGTAAATGCTTTCTTCGGAAGCTACACAGACATCATGTTTGTGTGTATTTATCCTCCCTTGACGAAACCCTACTAAAAAGTAAGGGGAGTTTTTAGTCATGAAGAGAGCACATATATTCAGAAGGAAAACAACTTGTGGCACCAAATCTCAGTTGGTCTACCCAAAATCCCCTGAATGCCAGCCCTAGTCCCCCATGCTGCCCCATATCTGCTCCAACAAGATGAAAGAAACTGTCATGAACTAGGAAAATGTCGCCAAACTGCAGGCACAAGTGTGCCTTGATGGGAAAGGAACTGCTCACAGAAAGAAGAAGGTGGTTCATAGAACAGCCACAGTAAATGGTAAAACACTTCAGCTCTTTTTAAGGAAGTTAGGGGTAAATAGTATCTCTGGTATTGAAGAGGTGAATATGTTTACAAACCAGGGAGCAGTTATCCACTTCAACAACCCACAAGTTCAGGCATCTCTGGCAGCAAACACTTTCATCATTACAGGCCAGGCTGAGATGAAACAACTAACAGAAACGCTACTCAGCATCCTAAACCAGCTTGGTGCAGACGGTCTGACTAGCTTAAGGAGACTGGCTGAAGCTCTGCCCAAACAATCTGTGGATGGAAAAGCTCCACTTGCTACTGGAAAGAAGGATGATGACGAGGTTCCAGATCTTGTGGGGAATTTTGATGAGGCTTCTAAGAATGAGGCAAACTGAACTGAGCTTCTGAAAAAGATAAAACTTGGAAGAAATTACTGGGAGCTACTATTTTATATCATGACTGCTTTTTAAAATTGTTTTTGGTTATGGATCTGATAAAATCTAGACCTCTAATATTTTTTTAAGCTCAAGCCCTTTGACTACTGCAGCTCTTTTCAGTTTTTTGCTTACAAAAAATTCATTCTTTGCACCCAATTAAGCTGGAGAAGCCTGGGAATAAAGTTTGAAACAGATTAATAAAAAAACTTGTAGCATCAAAGTGTGGAAACTTCTCAAAAAAAAAAAAAAACACTAAAGTACTTAAAGATGACCATGTATGAGGACATTCTGCTCTTTCTTCAAAAAAGGAATCTAACCATGGTGCTAATAGAAAGCCAGAAGGAGACAACTTAAACTAGCTCTTTTAATTTATATATTTACTTATGTTATGGCTGGCTCAGCCTGCCCTGGGGGTAAGGCTGGCACAGCAAGTGGTGCCAGGGGTCAAACCACAGACCCTGCGATTGCCTAAGCTTGCCTAAGAAGGCGCTTCAGACAACTGAGCTATCTCGCTGGCCCTAAACTAGCTATTTTAAAAATGCTATGCTACAAGGGCCAACGAGATTGCAATGGCATGCACAGGGACCAGGGTTCAATCTCCAGTCCCATATGCTATGCTGGCCCTTTCCCCACCAGGGTACATTGAGCCAGTGACTGAGTCCAGGGGTGGTAGTGCACACCTGTAATCCCAGCCCTGGGAGAGTTGAAAACAGAAGGATCACTATGAGTTTGAGCTGCTTAGTGAGACTCTGTACCAAATTCATAAAAATAAGAAAGACAGAGAGAGAGAGACAGAGACAGAGACAGAGACAGAGACAGAGAGACAGAGACAGAGTAAAATGCTATGCTACATGGCCAGGGATTTAGTGACACAGCACCCACCTGGCATGAGATCTTGAATTGGAATCCTGGTCCCAAAAATAAAAAGGGAAAATGTTATGCTGTTACCTAAATCCATCCATGTATTTTCTAAGTAAATACTAAAATGTATATTTGCTTAGCTATTTTAAAACTCAGCTTCTCTTCCCAGTCCTGGTCTGAATCAGTTTCTCAGTTTTGCCATGGAAGCACCAAGAATTAGACAGAAATGAGCTATTTCCACCCACAGGGATCTAAAATGGCATGGATGGACTGAGCACATGGGGGTGATCCCAAAACACAGCCGCCCGGTAGTCTTGCAGCTACAGCTCCCAGCTGCTCCCATCCTCGGTCTGAGCTTGGCAGCTCCTAACCAGTATTGGCATGGCCCATACTCTGTACAATCAGTGCCAAAATGCTTTCTCCGCCTTCCTTAACTAGCAAGCTTCAGTTTACCCATTCTTTCAGGATCTAGATCCATGGTTGCTCCACGGTCCCATCCCTGAAGCCAAGCTCTCTCACATATGCTTCCTGTTGCTCCCCCATTCAGAGTTCACAACTAAAATCAGGACTGGACTGGCTCAGCCTTGGTCACCTCCTCCTTCTTCTTCTTCTTCTTCTTCTTCTTCTTCTTCTTCTTCTTCTTCTTCTTCTTCTTCTTCTTCTTCTTCTTCATATATATATATATATATATATATATATATATATATATATATATATATGTGCAGGGTCTACATTGTTTCACTACACAGTTTGGACTTGTAGTGATCCTCTTCTTTTCAGCCTGGGGTTACAGGTGCATAGCACCATACCCAGTCTTTGTCCACCTACTTCTAGTCCTGGCCCATGACAGGAGCTCAGTCAATTATTTTATTTAATTGCTGTCCATCATCATAGTTGCATGACGTCAGGGCACTAGCTGGCCCTGGAGCCCTGCTTCCAGTCAGCCCAGCTCCAGCGCTCTATGTCTTCTGACTCTATCTTTCCCATGTCATTTGCTGGTATCTTCCAGAGAGCTTGGACAGACTTTCCACACAACTCTGTCCTCTCTTTTCCTCCTTTGTGCACTTAGAAATCTTTCTCCCTCCACATCCTCTCACCTCACTGCCTCAGGTACATTTAACTCATCATTTTCCATTCTATACTAAAATTCAACTTCTGTCCTGTCATCTGTCCCTGCTGAGCTCTGACTGCATTCCATGTTTCTCTGTGACTGTCCGGGTGGCCCCCGCCTATGTCCAGGCAATATTTCTGTATCTTTCAGTCATTCTCTCTCTCCTCCCTTCCTCACATCTTTACCGTGCCTAGCATCAGGGTTGCGCGCTCTCTCTCTCTCTCTCTCTCTCTCTCTCTCTCTCTCTCTCTCTCTCTGTCTCTCCCACTGATACTTCTGAGCTACTTAATCTCCCCCTAGATAGGGGCTGTAAAATGTTTATCAAAAACACTGTTTAATTTAATTTTTAAAAATTTATTACAGTAAAAGATATATTATTATAAATCTTCAAAGTACTTTCCCTTACTTTGAGCACACTTAAGTCATCATTCTTGCCACTTTCTGTTTTACTTTTATTTTTATTTTTATTTTTTTATTTTTTATTTATTTATTTATTTATTTATTTATTTGTATTTTAGGAAAGGATCTACAGGGTGTTCAGGGTCTCACTACTAGATCAGACTCATAGTGATCTGCCTGTTTACAGTCTGCCAAGAGCTTGGATTACAGGTGCACACCACCATGCCAGTCTCAATTGCCACCTCAGTGCACCCCCAGGGAGGGGAGCGCTGGCACAGCAGGCCCAGGGATGGATCCCCCTGCCTCTGTGCCTGCTTGCTTGCAAGCGCTTTAATCCACTGAGCTATTTGGCCAGCCTCTTGCCACTTTCTGAAGCAGTCCTGAAAGCCTTCTTTCCTGGGTATCTCTATGAAGTATGATCAAAAATAGAGTGAATGGCTAGTGCCATCTAATGGAAAAGCAGATTTGTAAAACCATGAGTGCATCCCTGCCCACCTTATTTACCAGATCTTGCAAAAATGTGCAACTTCTGGCTCTTCCCCAAAACCAAAATGACAATGAAAAGTAAATATTGAGGTAATTTAAACTAGTTCATGACACTGAGGCAGCCAGGACAGCACAGCTGAAGACACTCAGGAAAGAGGACTCCAGAACTGTTTCAGAAACTGGCAGGATGAGGGCTAGTGTGTTCAAAGCAAGGAGCAGGACTTTAAGGAAGATTCATGACAATGTGGCTTTTATTGCAATAAACTTGTTTAATTTAAATATCCACAAAAATTTTAATATGGGGCTCTTCTTCCTGTGTAAGTTATAAATACATCTGCTTAGGCAGAGTGCAGCAGCTAGGGTTTGATCCCTGGCATGCTGTGTCTGTGCTGTGCTGGCTCTGCCCCCAGGGTGCACTGAGAGGGCAACTGAGACTGGGCGTGGTGGTGTGCGCCTGTAATCTCAGCTCTTGGGAGGTTGTAAACAGGCAGATCAGTACAAGTCCAGTCTAGTAGTGAGACCCTAAACACCCCATAGACCCTTCCCTAAAATTAAAAAAAAAAAAGGAAAGAAAGAAAATGTCTAAGGATGTAATTCAATGCAAAAATCCTAGTTCAATCTCCAGTGCCCACCAAAAAAAAAAAATTGAAATAAAATAAAATCTACTCAATTTGCCCTTTTTCCAAAACGAGCTCCTTCTTTCCAGCACCTGTGTGATTCCCCAAACAGCAGCATCTGGGGACTTGCCAGAAAGGCCAGTCTTGGTCCTCATCTTAGAACTGGAGCCCCAAAGAGAGTCAAAACTCTGTGGATGGAACTCGGTGATCTAGCTTTAACAGCCCTCCAGGTAATTCTGGAGGAACTAAATTTCAAGAATGCACTGACATAATCTCTCTCGTGAGCTGTTCTAAAATATATATGACTCAGAAACATGCCAAACAGAGCAAGGAGGAAACAGAGTCCCAGCCTGCTGCCCCAGGACTCTGGCAGTTGCTCCTGAGACTCTCAGAGCTGTGTCCCTGTGTCCCACACCACAGAGAGAACCCCATCACACATGTATGCATCCCACATCCCACAGTCCACACATGTATACAAGACCGGACCACTGGCAATGTACCTGTGCAGGTCTCAATAGTATTTTCCAACCTCCTAGTAAGTTCCTCTATATTTAATCCTGCTCGAATTTTACTTCTTAGAGACACCAACTTTTCCAACTAGTCTAGCACATTTTGCATTTGATTCCTTTCCCCAAGACATTTGCCACTCTTATTTATTTTTATAGCAATCTTAGGTTTAATGATAAGGTACTTTATTCCACAAACTAAAACCTCATGGAGGAAATACTGCATCACCCAGGAGAGCTACACACGAGCAGCAGGGTGGCAGGCATGAAGGCCTTCCTCGTGTGCTGCTGGTTCTGGCTCTTTTTGTTGAATACCTGAACCACTCAGCAGTGCCAGCCAACAGAGACAGGTCAAGGAAGCCAGCCTGCAGGAGCCTGCAGGAAGTGTCAAGCTTGTCAGCCTCTGAGTTCTGGCCTCCCTGTTTGTCATTCTCTGTGTGGGATAGACATCGAGCCTCCCGTGGCAACCAAGAACAAGCCTTTCCCTGTCCTTGCATGCTGAGTGTCTGTGTTCTCGGTCTATTTGCACCTGGCTCACAGCTCAAAAAGGGCAAGGAAGTGATTGTGTAAACTCAGAAACAGGCAGACTCCAGCTCCTGTAGACAGTCCAGTCAGGGTGTAGTGGGTAAACAGAAAATAGGATGATATAAAAAGGATGTAGTACTGAAGAAAGTAAGTTTGTAGGACTTCAGATGCCAAAATTAAGGATATCAAACAAAGCACAATTCCTGAACATCTTCTTCTGAGGTATGTCTTCCATGTGGCACTAAAGTCATAATAAACTGCTTCATTTGGTTAATGTCACTGGGGACTGACCTAAGCCCTTTGCACTAAGATGTGTCTCAAGTTGCCCAGGCTGGAGTTGAACTTTTGGTCCTCCTATTTCAGCCGCCAAGAATGCTGGAATCACAGATAAGTTCCATCACCACCAGCTATGATAAAAGTTTCAATAACCATTTAGCCACCAAAAGATACCACATTCCAAAAGGTTTTTGACTCATAGAGAATTGCTAAATTAGAAAAATATTTGAAATTTTATACTAGGGAAAAGAAGTGAGATGTGTTCAGATGAATGGACCGTGGTACTCTGTGCTGGAGGGGGGCAGCAGAAAGGTCCTAGGTGAGGCTGAGCTCCCTGTGGCCTCCTTAACTTGCAGCCTGTCTCCTCCAGTGCTGGGAGGAGGAGCACTGGTTCTTGGTTCTTTCCTGACCTTGTAGTCCCAGAGACATTAGTGCATCCGTTTAAGTCTCTGTTTCTCCTTCTGGAGCAATATCACCAATACCTAAGAAAGAGAACCACTGCCAAGACTAACAGCAATATATGTGAAAA
>PVKN010038677.1:0-11020 GCA_004027915.1 Capromys pilorides | reverse complement strand
GGGGCATTAGTTCTAGGGTGTTTCAGTAGTACCAAGGTCTTCAGATATTTGAGTCTTGTCTGGTGTGGTGGTACACACCTGTAACTCTCACACTCTGGGAAACCGAGGGAGGAGGAACATAAGTTCAGTGTCATCCTGTCAACTTAGAGAGCCTGTCTCCAAATAAAAAATTAAAGAAGGGTTGGGGATATAGCTTAGTGTGAAGACCCTGGGCGCTCAGTTCTCTCTCTCTCTCTCTCTCTCTCTCTCTCTCTCTCTCTCTCTCCCTCTCTCTCTCCTCTCTGTTTCTTTCTTTTTTCTTTTGAACCTAGCTACATTGCCCCAGAGATCCTCAGACTTGCAACCCTCAGCCTCCTCCTCCCGAGTAGCTTAAGCCATAAATGTGCACCCCTGTGCTCAGCTCTACTTAGACTTGAACACAGCGGAGTGCACTGTGAGCTGTAATGTTTTCATTTGGCAAGTGAAAATTTTGGTTCCCACAGTCAATATCTAATAGAACCTGGATAATACATATAACGTTGAAATTTCTCCTTTATAATTGCTAACTGCTTAAAGACCAAAGAATGAATCAGGAAAGTAATGATTATTACTGATCATTCCGCAAGTATTACCAGAAGTAATGGCAGCACTGAGGAACTTTGATGCTCCCATCTCTTGTAATGCACAGGGTGGCCCAGACAGAGAGGACTCCCTAATTCTGGTTTGGATTTTTAATTATTTAATTTGTTAATGATACAAAAACTCTAAAGCTGTGCTTATTCTTAACTTAAACTTACTCTCATTTTGTTCCTTTTTCATAAAATGTTTTGCTACTAACGTGACCTGAAGCCTCTTCAACATCTGAGATGAGATCCACGTGTTGCCTGCAAGGAGACTATCTGGCTTTAGCCCCATCTGGGCCTCTTGCTGGCATTAACACTCCTCTCCAGTGGCCCCTGGAATTCACAGAGCTCCAGGTTTCATGCTGCTCATATCGCCCATGAGGAACTGGGTCTGGAATTGCTGATGACCCCTAGAGCTCCCCCTCATGGGACTCCTTGGTTAGGGGCAGGCTGAAGCTACCTCTCATAGCATCTGGAGACCCACAGATCCAAGTACCACTTGGGAGATGTGGAGGAGCTCCTAGCTGGTCCTTGCAGCTGGTACATCAAGGTATCCACATAGCTTGGGATTCCAGCAGAATTTATTCTTGGGCTTCAAGGGAGAGGAAGTTTTTTTGGTTGTTCAGCTCAAGATCCTTTCCTTCCTGCCCTAGGAACATGAGCAAGGTTCCCATGCCCTTCAGACCCCTCTGGTTTGGTCTAGCCCTGTATTCCTGACAACAGTCACGATGGTATGAAGCCTCTCCCCTCCCAGCTGGCTGGTTCAGTAGAGGTGCCAGCCCCTTTGTCTGGTCTCCCTAGTAGCCTTTTCTCCACAGATTCTGGCAGCCTCCTGGAGATGTACAACTCTTTTCTCACTGGATCTCTCTAGTTCTCCTTCTCAGGCCTGGGAGAAATTCATTAGTACTGGCCACGGTGGTGGAGAGGGCATGCAGGCTGTATTCTTCTCAAATATTTTAATGCTCTTCAAGAGCACAGCCATGTGGAGACCTAATGTAGGGAGATGTCTTTGTTTTCAGCTCTTACACAGGTTGCCGCTTGCCCCTCTCTCAGGCAGTGTGTTCAGAGGCTTGGTGTGTTCAACTGGGGTAGACAGAGGTAATAGACCAAACAAGAACAGTGCTACAAAGAGGAAAATGTAAGCTTCCATTACAAGTTGATTACCCTACATCCCTAAATGCTTGGGATCCCAAATGTTTCAGATTGTAGAGTTTCTTGGATTTGGGGATTTTTGCATGGACTTTTTTGCTTGAAGATCCTTAATCTAAAAATCTCCAGTCCCCAAAGTCTCAAGAATCTAAAACCACTTAAGTATCAAGTTGACACTCAAAAAGTTTCAGATTTTGGAGCATTTTAGATTTTGATTTTAGATGTAGGATATTTAAATTGTAGCATCTTAAAAACACTAGGCTGTACCATAGGAAAGAAAATCGACTTCATAAAAGCTTCTGGTAATAGGAACCACCCAATTCCTTGCAGCCTGTGAATTAATTTCAACTTTTATTTTTATTTATTTAAAAAAATTTTTAAAAGATTTCAACCTTTAAACCTATTAAATGCATTAGTTTTTTTTATTGCTTTTGTGACAAGTTGCCACAGATAAATTCAGTGGCTTCAGTGCAAGCACAAGTATCTCTATGTCTGAGGGCTTTCTCTGGCTGTTGGGGTGGGCTTGGCCTTTGGTGGCATAGGCTGGCAAAGCTGGGGAGTTGAGGATTCCAAGAATAACTCTTAACAAAGAGCAGATGGGGATTGGTAGATTCATCAGTGTCCTGTGGCTGCTGTAACAAATGACCACGAAGCAGGTGGTTTAAAGATTTATTCTTTCACAGTGCAAGAGGCCAGATGTCTGACCTAGTCCCTTGAAGGCTCACAGGGGGAACCCTCACTTCTGCTTCCAGCTCCTGGTTGCTCCTGTCCTTTCTTGGCTTGTGATGCTTCACTCCAAGCTTTGTCCTCCCTCTTCTCTTGGCTTTTTCTGTTTCTCCCTGTGTACCTCCTGCTATTGGGTTTAAGACCCACTGGGCTAACCAGGATGGTATCACTTGGAGGTCTTTAATTATATTAACAAAGATCCTTTTTTTCAGGTAAGGACACATCTGTAAGTTCCAAGGGTTAGGACATGAGTGTCTCTTTTTGAGGGCCACCATTCAGCCTGGTATGGTGAAATCAACACCTGACTTTTTGTCCTGGGTGATAGTCTCAGGTGTGTTCCCCACTGTCTGTTATGGCTGGGGTCTAGATATTCCCCGGAAGCCACATGTGGTCATAAGCAGGGCTTTTTCAGAAGTGGCTGAATATCTAGAGTGTGTGATGCTGGGGTTTAGGGTGGATGATTACTAAATCAATGCACTGATGGATTTGACACCACCCTAGTCCCGGTACAATATGAGGGACAGAAAGAGGCTTGTCTTGCTCTCACTAGATTTTGCTGTTTTCTGCATGCAGTGTCTGTTCTCTGCAGTGCCCCTCTGTCATAGGCCACTCTGTCTTGGACCCAGCCAACCCTGGATGGAAACCTCTACAAACTTCGAGCCAAATAAACTCCCCTCCCTCACTAGTGCTGGCTTTGTCCATTTTCCTCATTGCCTCATCATTTCTCCCACTCCTTCACTGTGCTCCTCCCTAGTAAATGCACCCTAATCCCTTTCTCCAGATTGGTTTTGGGCAGCCCACATCAAGGCATACCTCCTGGCTTTTCAGGCCTTTGTAGGCAGCTGAGAGTCCTGTCTAGCCATTTTTTGGGGGTAGTGTGCCTCAGGACATCTTAGGCTATTTGCATTCCTGGCTTCTTTTTCTCTCAGGTGCTCCCCAGCCAGTTCTCTGGTCTCCTTGGCCTGTCCCTCCCTTTGTCACGTCGCCTTATGATTCTACAACCTCATCTCTCTCTCTCTCTTGGAGACCATAGGCAACATGCAGCCTCAGCAGAGGGGAAGTAATTGCAAGGGCACCTGCTGTCTTAGATAGTGGAGAAAGTATCACAGTCAGCATGTGGTTTAATTGAATTAAAGGAAGAAAAAGTCCTGCTCCTGTCTCCACAGTAACTCTTTGCCCTTGACTGGGTATAGACAGAGCTCACCACAGAAACAAGAGTCTAGGCCAAGAGGTTGCCGGGCTCTGGGTCTGGCTTTAGGGAACTCCTCACTCGGACAAGGTGGCAAATGGGTATTTGGGCCTTTGCCAGGAGCTCAGAGGTGTAAGCAGGCCCTGGGCCTAGGTATGAAGGAAGGAGCACGGGGAAATGAGGAGACACAGCAGGAGGTTTGGCCCTGGGTTGGAGAGTGTGAACCAGGAACCCAGAAGAAGTCTGAGACAATTCTGTGCTCAGAGCTGGCAGCAGAGAGGGCTGGCAGAGAGTGGTCAGAGGTGAGAGGCGGTTTCACTCTTCCTGATGCTCCAGCCTCTCTGATCATGCTCACAGGTCAGGACAGTGACTGGATCAGAAGGATGTGAGAGTGAGGCCATAGTTGGGCCATGCATGAAGATCCCTCTTTCCTGCTAGAGGAGGTGCTCTGAAGCCAGCACTCCTTCCCTGCTGACACATGGTTTTGGGAGCTTTAAGGGAAGCAGAGGATCCACCAGTTGCTTATCCAAGCTCTGTGCTCCAGCTTTGAGGCCTCTGAGTTCTGTAGTGGGTGGACCATGGAGAGGTCCTGTTGGTCACTGAAGAACAGGGTGTCTCCTGCCTGTTGGCTCTTCTGTGATAAGGCCTTTTGCAGTAATCCTGCAGGGAGGCAGAATTAGGTCTTCTGGGGAGTCCCAGTGTAGTAGCATCAAGACTCCTCTTCCATCCGTGACACAAAGCTGATTCAGAGGGTCCTTCACTCTCAGGAGAGGTGGGAGGAGCCGGGGTGGGGATAGGGTATGTGGGTCCATATTGGGTGTGGACAAGTGTGTGTTAGAGGTGGAGGGGCCCCTATGGCTAGTAATGTCCCACAAGATAGCCAGGCACTAGGGAGGTCTTTGGTTTGAGAAGGAAACTCAATAAAGACTGACCTTGTGCATTATCCCGATTACTTGAGGTCTTTGTGATAGTGAAAAAGGCAAAATAGCAGGCTCTTTGGTCCAGTTAGAGAGAGCAGATTTTTTTTTTTCCTTATTAGTGCTTGGCCTGAATGAATAGACTGAGTGGTATGAGGTCTTTGCGTCACTGTGGTTACCAACTACCACTGCAAGAAGTCCCTTTTTTCTCTGTCGCTGAGTTCTGTAGTGTGTGGACCAGGGAGAGGTTCTGAAGACTTGAGTGTCATTTGTTTTCCATGAGGTTGGAGGGGTAAAAAGGAAACAGACTAATGCAGTCTTTACCATGAGGCTGAGGAAATGAAGAGCTGTGGTCACTGGCCGGGGGGCCTCTGGGGTTCACGGAGGTCTGTTGAGCTAAGGCTGCGTAGTCGGAGCCATGCTTTGGTGAGTGATAGAAAGTGTCACGTGTGCAAGTTCATAGGAGATTGTGGGGACAGAGACTCAATGTTTCTGAATGTTTGATCTGAGAACATTTTTATGCATAATAGCTCTTTTCCCAGCGTAGCCATTACTTCTCAGAGAGCTCCTCCTCCATCCCCTCGCTACCTGAATTAGTCTCCTGTCATATCCCTCAGCTTCCTTTCTCAGGCTTTACTAAAGTTTGGCAAGTTTTAATTTGCATCCATTGAAGTGGCAAGATCCATTTTCTCCTTTTCTTTTCTTTTTTTTTTTTTTTTAACTTCTGTATAAAGTTGAAGGCAAAGTTCGCATTACAGAGCATTCCGGCCAACAAGGAAGGTATGGATCGTTGCCTAATTGCATAATTCCAGTTTCCTGACACAAAAGGCACGTGGGTTTTTTAGCTCCGGGTGAGCTGGGGGGAAGTCCTGGAGGACACTGAGGGAGAGGTTGGGCCACGTGATTCGGCCATCTGTGTTTGCTGGTTGGCACTTACTGAAGTGAGGCTTCTCCCTCCCACAGAGACTGGGGAGAGGAGCGTCATCCACACTGATGACTACACTGCAAAGGGACAGCGCTCAGGGCCTTGAGGAAGACATTCCTGGGTTGTAAACCTGCCAAGAAGCTGAGAGAACAGTGGCGCTCTCAGAGGAACTTTATTTCCTGAAAAAGTTAGAACACAAGATTTTTAAAGTCAGTGCTTTAAGCAAACAGAGGCCAGGGCCCTCTACTAGGCAAGAAAGCTGTCTAAAATGCAATCAAACCGAGCAGAACTTAAGTTCCTGGTCAATCACTCGTCTCCCAGGCTATGTTTTTTTCCCTCAGGTGCTGACAAAGGTTCAACAAACACTAAATGTGTTTCCTTTGCAAGAAACATCAACATCTTTGTCTCTATATTAAGTAACCATCTATTTCTCTTTCTAGACTATGAGTTCTCTGAGGTCAGGGTCATGCCTTTCTTGTTCACTAGTGTAAACGTAACTGTGACTGCCTGCTTCTAGCATGTATTCAGTAAGTGCTACAGGAAAAAAAAAGGACAGGTGGATCAGTGGATGGGTGAAGAGACAGAAGCAGTAAGGGTGACTGATGAGTTTTTCCAGGTGGGAGAAAGAATGCCAGGGACCAGTGAGGCTGATGCGAGGCAGTAAAGATGTTAGGTGGAGAATAGAGCAAATAGCTAGGGGCCCCAGGGAGGGAAGGAAGCTGTCCTGCTGATTCTCAGGGAGTCAGGCTCTCCGTGTTTGGTCTCTGATGGAGACGACTACGAGGAAGCCCTGCTGAGGCTGGAAGAAGTATACATGCACAGAGGACACCTTTTACCTGGCCCCTGTTTGATTTCTACCAAGCCTCAAAGATCCAGGGATCCTGAGGGAAATAACAACATATGCTCTTTTAAGTTTATTTAGAAGACAGAGCTGCATTGAGGTAAGGTCCCCGCTTCCAGGCTACCTAACAGGCAGATAGATGCTGGTGCATGTAATTACTTTCAGGGTCAAAGCTGTGCAATCAGCTCTTTTGTTGGCAGCCTTCACTGAATAGGTTTATTGAGCACCTGTGGGTGATTTGTTCTAGTGCTGGAGTAATTGTCCAATCAACCATGGGCTCCCTGGGGCAAGGTGGTTTGAAGGGAGCATCCTGAATATTTGTGGTTAAGACTGGATGGCCTCCTTAATTAACTCCACACACATTTATTGAGCACCTACTGTGTGCTGGACTCTTTGGCAGGCCTCTACAGTGAGTCAGAGTTCTTGCTGTACAGAACCTCTAGATTGTGAAAGAGGATAGACAGGGCAATGCTTCCTTTCATACTCATCGCAGGGCCTTCAGAAGGTAGCTTCTGAGTAGAGCCTGGGGAGGTAGTGGGAGGAATGAAGATTGGGTGAGGAGTAGGTCTGACTGACATTCAAAGGTCAGCCTTCCATGGAAGAATTAGAGTAGTAAGTTGGTCTCCAGCACTGTTCAAGTAGAGGACTTGTAGACTTAGATGCAGCAGGGAAAATAGGAAGAAAAGGAGCTATGGACAACAGAGAACACCAGATCGTTTAGGGTCCTTGGAGACTCCAGAAAGGAACTGAGGGTTTTATTTTGACTCCCACCCCCTTCCCCAACCTCCTAAAGACCACAAGATACCAGTGAAGATTTTAAGGAGTGATAAGACCAACAGTACTTATTAAGATCGACAGTACTTATTATAGAGTAAGCACTCATCTAATGTTGGTTGTTGCTATCATTAGCTATTAGAAGAGCAATTCCTCTAACTGTGGCATGAGAAATAATTATGGTGGAGGGCAAGGGAGGTGTGGAACAATGTGGGGGGGAAGGCTGCTGCAAAAATCCAAGTCACAGATGAGACTGTCTTCCTTGGTTTGGCAGCTAAGGAATGAGAGAAGAGCTTTAGGAGGTCTTGGCAGGATTTGGAGAATGTCTGAAAAGTGGCAGGGAAGCAGGAAAGAGAAAGGGAAGAAGTGAGGATGGTGTGTAGGTCCCTGGCTTGGGAGAATGAGTATGCATGTGTGTGGGGTGTGTGGAGCCACCCTTGGTGTTGGGGCAGGAATGAATGAGGCAGATGGAAGAGTCACCTTCCCACACTGAATTAAAGAGAAAGAGGAAGTGTCTGGTATGCTGGTTCACCTGCGGTGCTAGAGCTTTAGAGAGTCTGCCTTTGGGGGAGGGGAGTAGTTTTTACTTCCACATCATACTTAGTTTGATCCTAAGTGTCAAGCACAGTGTTGAGAGGCTTTCATATATTTGACTTAGTTTGATTTCCTTTCTATACTGAGATAAGAATTCAAGTAGAGGAAATTTACTTCGGAAGTGGTTGCTGTAGGGGAGGAAAACTCCTCCCCCTTTCCCCAACCTCCTAAATTTTCAATTGTGGTCCAGGCAAAGGACATCTAGCAAGGGAAAACAAACACAAGTTTATGAATTCATCCATTGATGTGTGCTTGGAGATCAAGTGATGAGTAACTCAGGGGTGGTCAGAGTTTGGGCTTCTGTAGTAACTGAACAAAGAGCAATTCATCTCTAGAGACGGGGTTAGGCACAAGAAAAGGACTTTGAGTTTCTAGGAGCTACAAATAATGAACAGACACATATATGGCGGAAGTAATGGCAAGTGTGGGCTGGCGAGTAAAGTTTGTGTGTGTTGACTGTGTCTTGTGTCTTCTCATCTCTGGTGCTAAGGCTGTTACCACTTCCGGGCACAGGTGTGGGCAACCTTCATAAGGAAATTTATGTTCTGTTTTCAGACAGATTGTGATGGCAGAGAGGTGATTTGGTGCTTACTTTTTTTTTTTATTCAAAATAACCCTTATGCCATAGTAGTGTACTGGGGGTTGGAATCCTCTGAGCCTCTTCAAGGTCACACAAGTTGAATGAAAAAAAGGAAGGAAAAGAACCAACAACATGTGTTTTCTTTTTTCCTCTTTTCATGGCTGAGTTTTTAATACATTTCCTTCCATGAGAATTTCATACTTAATTACACTATTTCCTTTTTGATTTTTTATTAATTTTAATGAGAAAGAAGTAGCAATGAGACAGTTTCAAAACAGGTTAGTAGGATGGTTACAATAATTAATACATTGCATATTGTTGTCTTCATAGTAGTCATTCAGAGGACAAGATGCAGACATGATATCTCATATAAACACTATTAATACAAAACTTTCTTCTCGTTGAACTAAGAGAAAGTAGCTGTATATCCTATTTTGTATATGCATATGCATATATATATATTTCACTACAAAATGGTTCTTCATTTATATCTACCTTTTTTGTTTTGTTTTGTCAGAGATGGGTGTTCCATTGCTGCTAGAAAAGTTGTATTTGGAGAAGTCTTTAAAGGATCTTTTCATACTTGTTGCCAGTTCAAATATTGTAGGAACTTGTATTCAGCAAAATAACCCAATATAGTCCTATAGACTGTAACATTAACAAAAGATCTGCAAGCTACTGTACATGGTTTGAGGGTAAATCCTGAAATCAGATACAATTGTTATATTTTTAGTTATATAGGTCTTGTTTTAACTTGGTTTTAGCCATCCAGCAGAAAAGTATAACCATGAGGTATAAAAATAATGCCATACTAATATGCTGAGCTGTAAAAGACTCATGTCAACAACTTCCGACAATGCTAGTTCTGATGATAACATGTGTTACTGAGCCAGCAAGCAGGATGGTTTAATCCTATGGAGGAACTTAGGGAAATAATGCAAAACATATACCTCAGAGAGATCCTTTGCAAGAGGTGAGGAGGTGGGATATTTCTACACTGATGCTCTTGGTCTTTGTCAAGAGCAGTGCCTGGAAGTGTTCTTCTCTGTCACATCTGGCCTGCCATCCACGGTTTAATATTATGTCATCCTGGCAGAGTTATCGAATAAAACATAGTTGAGATGAAAACAAATTGTGTTCATGGCACGGGGAAGTGGGGGCACAACTGTAGCCAATCTGCTAGTCATCAACTTGTGTCTCACTGTCCTGGGGTTCATATGTTTGGTAGAAATGAACATCAGACCATCTAGTTTGTACTGGGTTTCAGAGAGTTACTTTAAATGGAAGATCTCATTTGATCTTTATAATAGAAACTCTTTATAATACACAATAGGTATGCTTAGACCCATTTTGTAAATGAAGGACTTAGAGATTTGCTCCTGTTGGAACAGTTTGTAATTGGCAGAACCAACTTCCAACCCTTTTTCTTTCCTCTGCCTTTTGTTTTTTCCTGGTGGGTGGAAATTACAAGGACAATCTGGGTGTACACTGACTTCCAATGCTCACTGAAGTTCTCAGGTTCATCTAGCGCTTATTGTCAAGGCTTAATAACTTGGAAATAATAATGATCCTCCCTGCCCCTGTATGAGGATAGATACTTCTGTCAGCTGAGGCTGATTTCCACCTAATTTGCAGGGAATTTGTGCTGTGCAATGAGGAGCTAAATATTTATGTGGGGAGGATGTATGTGCAAATCACATTTCCATAAGAAACACAAGGCAAATGAGAGCTTCCCACAAAACAGTTTATTGATGGGAAAAGATGCTTTAGAGAATTAAGCATTAGCCAGGATTAACCAGCATTATCCAAGAGTTAGCCATGTTTAGGCAATTTAGCTTTTGTGCCAGGAAAGTGTCTTTATAAAGAGTCGCTGAGGGTTGTTGGAGGAGGAATTGTTTCCTTTTTTTTTTGCATTTTAGGGAAGGGACTACAGGGTGTTCAGTCAGGGTCTCACTACTAGATCGGACTCATAGTGATCCACCTGTTTACAGCCTCCCAAGAGCTGGGATTACAGGTGCCCAGTCTCAATTGCCTTCTTGGCATGCCCTGGGGGTGGGGCTAGCCAGCAGTTCCGGGGATCGAACCCCTGGTCCCTGTGCCTGCTTGCAGGTGCTTTAGTCCACTGAGCTATTTGGTCGGCCCTGGAGGAGGAATTGTCTTCTGACCCTCTGTGTTTAGGGAAAAATCTTGGAAATATGAAATAGCTCTTTCTCTGAATGATGAAGCTATCTTGCTGGATGAGTGTAGGCTTCTCTGAGCCTCAGTTGATGAAACTGCTACCCACTGGGTAGGGTGCGATGTTCTTTAAGACTCTGCCCACTCTGTCTTACAGTTCTGTGTAACTACCCACGTCTCTCTAATTTTTGACTTACAGTGGAGAAACAATCTGTTGACCTTGAACTCCCAGCCTTCAAATTGAGATAAAAGAGTCCATGTGTAGATAACTAGGGTGCACCAGCCACTTGCCATGCGTTTTATGTAAACAGGCTCATTCCTCCTCCTCATCGCAGATCTGTAGAATGGGTTTTATCTCCATGTTTTGAGCAATGGAACTGCAAGTGAAAAAGCAGCCGCTACTTTTCAGGCCACATTTTGGTCTGTCCTACCCCATCAGAATAAGTTCAACACAGAGATTTTTGATTTTTGATGCTCACTGGGTTGGCATGGCATGTAGTGCTGGGGATTGAACCACAGTCCCTGCATGCTTGCCTAAGCTTGCCTAA
>PVKN010038676.1:0-11018 GCA_004027915.1 Capromys pilorides | reverse complement strand
AAATGAGCAAATGAGCACTTACTTCTTTAAAACTATTTTTCTTTTCCTGAGAAGAATTCAAGGAACTCAATTCACTAGATTTACTTTTTTGTATTGGGAATCAAACTCACGACCTTGTGCTTGACAGGCAAGCACTTGTGCCTCTGAGCTATATTCCTAGCTAGATTTTTATTCATATTAACAAAGAATATGTTGCTTTCAGTGTTACTTAAATAGATAATGTTTGAAAAAAAGTGATAATAAATGCAGGAAACAGTTTTCTTTTAGAAAACTGTTAAGTAAACATGAATGATAAGTAGGGTAACAAGAAAATAACATTAATAAAAGGAGAAGACAAACACACAATTCCATGTTGAGTTACACTAGATTGAATAAACAGATTTGGTGAATCATGTCCTGGCTAACAAAGTAACCAAAGAAAAATATGAAAATGTGCAAAAAATATATATTCCAGAAGGCTGCAAGGATTAGAGTGACAGTTGGGTAGATGAGATGTATCAGGATGTGAAAGAATCCAATGTCTGAGCAAGTCATATGTCAAATCTGCAAGGGACTGAATGTTATTTAGGCTCTACAAGATAAAAATAGAAATATATTACCAAAAGAATAAAACTGAATGTTAAATAGCAGTTATTACTAAAGAAGCTAAAGCTATAAAATTTGTACTTAAAGTCAGATTTACAAGAAATATTAGATAATATCCACTAAAAAGCATGTGAACAATATTATATGCAAGTGAAGGATTACTGGTGCTGAACTTAGATAAATGTGGACATAATAAAAGGAATGGATATTTATTTCTAAGAATTCCCTACTCTGCCAAAGCTCTGAAAAGATAAATGCAAATTTTCACACAAAGAGAGTTGTGAAACATTTTTTAAAAACTTATTAAGCAAAGAGCTTGTGATTTAATATTAAGCATTGTATGCTCAAGTTGGTTACTTACAATAAATTATCAGAAGGAAAAATTGCATAGACACACATGACAGTGAAATCTTTCTTAAATATTAGTTTTTAATATACATTATAGATAATGTTGATACTCTGGAGAGGAAAACCCTGCCTCTTTCTTCCTTGGCTGAGCTGAGGCACCTCACTCTTTGGGTATTTCATGACAGTAAACAATGTGAGAATCATCCCAGGCAGACAGAGTTCAAGAAAGTTTTCATTTGTCTTTTGTTAGAAAAAAGGTAAAACATTAAAACCAATTCTGTGCTTGCAATCTGATAGCACTGAAGTTCCAACAGCCATCTTCATTTAATACTTGGCTAAACAAACCCATGGAAGCAGTAATCAACAGGTTGATAAATAATATTTTTTCATATGAAACTTGGTCACACTGAAGAAAAATTGACTTTAAATGACTCTCGCAATCAGAAGAATAATTGTCTTGAACTCAATTACTTATACTTACGAAAAGACTGCTTCTCTGAAAATGTAGCTGAACTATAAACTCTCTCTCCAATTGTGTCCAACAGTGACTGCCCCCACCCCAAATCTTAGGTCCATTGCACTCTTCTCTGCTGAGTGCACTTCCTACCTTTGATCTCTGATCAGCACCATTCCTCCAAGGAATCAGTGTCACGGCCTCATCTGCTAGTGCCTGCGTAATGCTTTGCCCTTTGCCAACGCCTGACTCCTGCTGAGGAACAGAAATAATGTTTTTTAAAATTATGAAAGTCCAATACCTCTAACATATGATGCTTAATATTTTTTATATGATTGAAGTAATAAAGAGTAACGGGAGATGTTATTGGGAACGTTCTATACTTACGAAGATAAATTTATAAATAATGATTAACAAAGAAATACAGCCCTTTGAACTAAAGTTTGGATGCCTCATGGAGAGTAGGTGAAATTTGCTATAACACCTACCATTTAATGTGCACTTACAGCATTTCCCTGTAAACCCAGTCCAAATTCCAAATCACAGAATAATTGCATAGATGTTTTATAACACACCCCAGTCATAAAGCAGGGCTTAATTTATTGAAAGCAAATAGTATACAGCAGAACTATGAAAGTTGGTAAAATCATAAAAAAAAAATCAATCAATCAATAAATAAATAAACAAATAAATAAAACCAATACGTTTTCTATCTATAGTTAGAATGCCATGCATGACAAGTGGAAATGAAATGATTAATGTACACTCTGGCAAACTGGACAGTGTACCGAAGCGAAGAACCACAGATACAGATTGTACTGTCTCCATTTACCATGTGACAGGGAAGCTGCACCAACTCACTATGGAATGCTTTGAAAGGGTTGTTTTAAAAATCTGCCAAGTTTTTTTTTTTAGCCCATGTCAACTGGCAGGCTATAAATGACTGTTGACGTGACATTACTGTGTACTGTTCCACTCCACTGGTTTCTCAATTTTTCTTTCTATTTCCCGAGGAAAACAGCACATAACCGCAAAGGAAAAGGTAGCAGGGTGATATTTTTAATTATCGGAACTCTGTTACTGGCTGAATGCTGCTCTGAAAAGATTAATGATAAGTAAAATGGATTAAGACTGTCCTTAATTTATTTATCAATAAAATTGCAAGGGAGATAATAGTGTGGTTCTTTGATATGTTCTTTAGAATTTAAGGTTATTAAAGTCTGAAAGTTAAGATTGTCCTTTACCATCTCCTGATATCCAGTGAAATTTTAAATACTCTTGATCTTGTGTGCTTCAGGGAGAAACTCAGTCACAACTGTGTCCAAAGGGTAGGTTGCGTTGGGCTGTGAAATTTGCCAAGGTTGGGTGAATGTGAGATTACAAAGTAATTCTTCCACAAAATAATGAATAAAGGTCACCATTAATTATCAGCCCCATTTGACAATACTTCAAACCATTGTAATGTTCACAATTGTAAGATTTCCCAGTTAATGCTAAAATAAACTCCTTGTAATTAAAATATTACTTGGTTGGTACTTTTTTTTTCCAGGAATTAAACTCATAATCTCACTCTTGCCATTGAGCTCTATGCTATATCCCTGGTCCTTGATATGTTTTAAGTTTGTGAAAAGTAAAAATATGAGAAATAAGTGGGTAAAGTTGAAGATTGGAGAACAAAGACCAAACCAAATAAAGAGAGGTATCTAAAACTTTCCACCCCAAAGTAAAAGACAGTCTATCTCTTCTCCCCTAAGAGAATGTTTGGAAAACTCATCCATAGTAATTTTAGTGAAATGAATTGGTCAAAAATAATATCCAAGCCTTTATATTAAGCAGGACTGTGGAGGCATCTAACATTCCCAACAAAATTTGAGGCTCTAAACATTCAGTGTAATTATAAATGGCAGTGTGAAATACCAAGTTTGATAGGTTGGGGAGGTAGCTCAATAGAATAAGTGCTTGCCTGGCAAGCACAAGGGCCTGAGTTCAATCCTCGGTCTCTCCAAAAAAAAACAAAACAAGAAAACAAAAACCAAATTTGATTTTTTAATAAGTAATAACAGAAATTTTCTTGATAGAAGCTTAATATAAACAAATACATGGTCATAAGTGATGTGTAATGTGTGTATACAGTGTTAGGGATTGAAACCATAGCCTCTCACATTCTTGGCAAATGCGCTACCACTGAGCTGCATATCCAACTCTTTAAGGGCTTTTTTTCAACCTCTTTGCTAAAATGTGTTTAGAAAACAAAAATTGAATTTTCATTGTTCTAAGACTTGCAAATTCTTTGTAGAAAAAAATGAGCAAAAATAAAATCTTTATTTATGCTACACACATTTCAAGGAAATTAGGAAAATCATTAATGTATCTAGCTCACTGGATATCACCAGCTGTTATGTGTAATTCCTTCCCCCCAAAAAAATACATTAAAAGATAGTAAGTAGCCTGCAATACTTTCTTGAGTATAAGAACAGTAACATTCTAGTGTAATGTTTAAGAGTACAAGTGTCTATTTGATAGAACATAAAACTGCATGGTGAATACAGTCTTAGCATTTTGGGACTTATCAGGATATTGTATGCAATAAGGAAAATTGTACAAAACATAAATAATTTAATTTTAACAGCATATGGGCAGAATTTATAAATAAAGGATTATTCAAGCTTGGATAACTAAATCCTTAGCAGATGACAGAGAAAATGATGTTTCCATGAATTTCTGAATGATGTGAAGTACCACAATTTTAATCTACTAGGTGGAATTTTTTTCTTTTTCTTTTTGTTGGACTGGGGTTTGAACTCATGACCTTGCACTTGCCAGGCAGACACTTGTGCCACAGAGCTATCTCCCCAGTCCCTACTAGATGGAATTTTAATTCCACCTAGATTTAATGGCCATCTGCTATGTACACAACACTATCGTGCCTCTCTTTTTCGTTCCTATGAGTGTTTCCTTCTCAGAACACATTCTTAAAATAATACAATTTAATATCTCAATTCTTACATTGCAAAGTAGATACATATAAACTCCCATTGATCATATCTCTGAGAAGCGCAATGACAACTTAAGCTTAAATAATTATTTTAAGGGCTAGTAACCGCGCACGCTGAGCCAGCCACAGAGTCTGGGCTTAGAGGCACATGCCTGTAATCCCAGCGCTGGGGAGCCTGAAATCAGGAGGATCACTAAGAGTCTAAGCTGCATAGTGAGATCCTGTACCAAATACATTAAACAAATAAAAATTATTTTATTATTTTCCCAGTATTGAAAATTAAATAGCCTATCTTTTTAATGAGATATCCTAACTTTAAATAACATTTTATTCCCTTTGATCTACAATATGCTCCCTTAATATCACTTTATGTTTTTTGTACTGACGTCTGCAATTTTAGAAATAGCAACTTAATAAAATATAGCAGCTCCTTCAAATATTTAGGGTGATTTTTTTTTTCAAATTCCTGACCACCTTACAATTCTGAATCTCAGACCATTACTATAAATATTCACCTCCAAGAGAACCACCAAGTTCTACATGTAGTTAAGAAATTAGAGCAGTATAACCTTTTTGGATAAAAGGCAGAATTTAAGGGCTAGCCAGATAGCTCAGAAGACTGAAGTATCTGCTTAGGCAGAGAGCAGCTGCCAGGGTTCGATCCCTGGAGTGCCATGCTGGTCCTGCTCCTAGGGTGCGCTGAGATAGCAATTGAGACTGGGCGTGGTGACACACGCCTGTAATCCCAGCACTTGGGAATCTGAAAGCAGGAGAATCACTACGAGTCTTATCTATGTAGTGAAACCCTGTAGATCCTATAGATCCTATAGTGCCTGCCCTAAATTTAAAAATAGAAAGGTAGAATTTCATAATACCAAGTCCACCTTTTAATAAATCTCTTCATACTTATTACCCAGATAAGCACAATTAATTTTAATGCATCAATACTTAATTTAATCTGCTTTTTACTTTATTTAGGACTAGAAACAATTTAGTTGATTAAGAAAGAAATTGTATAAGAATTTCATTGTGCTGAACCCACAAGACAGAGGGGAACAGAAAAGAAGGCAATGATCTTCATTGGGGGAAGCTTGTGTCTAGGACTCTCAAAGAGACCTGGGCACATACATTCCACCCAGGTTTTGAGGATTCCACAATGAAAACTGTCACAGCAGAGTTCTCTGTTCCCTGTTGCTTTATAAAGTAGTACATTTAACTTTTGTTACAGCAAAATAAGAGCATTTGGAGTAAAAGGTCAGAATAATAAATCTGCTCCCATGAACCCAGCCCTTCCAGCCACTATTGATTTTGTTGTCTGTAGCTGTTCCAAACACTTCCTGTAACAACATTAAGAGTCATCAAGCAAGCTTATCCTATACATAAAACATGTACAGGAAAACTGAATAGGAAATCCTTCCTCTTCAGCGTTTAGTATCCTGCCCACTTAGCAGTATTTTGCAGTCAGTAACGTATTTCATACATGATGAACTCTGCTTGAAAAGTGGTCATTCTATCTTCATTGCTAAGCTAGTTGCACCCTCAAAATAATAATGCAAACTATTTCCATTGAATATTAAAATATTTTAGTAGTGATTTTTAATCAACAGACATGAAAGATAACTCAGCAGATTATAAGCACCTGCATAGGCAAGTGCAGGGACTGGGGTTTGATCCCCAGAACCACCACTTGAGTTATGCTGAGCCAGCCACGAAGACTCTGTGTGGTGGAACACACCTGTAATCACAGTCCTGGGGAGGCTGAAGACAGGAGGATCACTATGAGTCCAAGCTGTGAGGTGGGACCCTATACCAAATACAAAAAAAAAAAAAAAGAATAGAATAGAATAGACCAACAGACATACAAAAGCAAAACTTTTAAGCATAATACCTCATTCAGATCAATTATATAATATTAAAATTCTTACAAATAGAGTCACAAAATTTAACTTTAGGTCCTATAAATATGTGAAATCAGAGGAATGCACAGAAATAACATCTAAAATATATATTTATGATACTAAATTATATATATGAGAAATATATATGGAAAATACATGGGCTGAAAATTCAGAAAAGATGAGCCATGACTGAGCAGGTGCTTAGCTTCAGGAATAGCCTGGAAAAGGCAAATCAGAAGAGTATGAGGCAGCGTCTTATCTTAAATGGACCAATGGTTAGTCTAACAATCTTGACTATAGGCAGGATACAGGTACTTCATAAGCATTCTCGACTTCTGCTAATTGGCATGGAAATTTGTACTTTTTTTAGAGCAATGTACCAGTAACATTCCTATACTCTACAACTCATCATTGCTCTTTTAAGTTTGCAACCTTCAAAATGTTTTGCCCACATGTTCGGTGTGATAGTATTTGGATATGAGTGTTGTATGTTATGAGTCAATCCTGAAAGAAACGACAAGAAAAACTGTTGAATGTAGCTTCAGAGGACTCAACTGAAGTCTCTCTCGAAGTGAGCCAGAGCCACAGAAGTCTCTTATTTTTATTGAGGGCTAAAAAGACAAGCTAAGGAATGTGTATCACTACTTTAATGAATACAGAATACAAATCACCACCTCTTTCATCATATGCCAAACACTGAGCTCACACAAATGTTAACAGGTAACACTTCAAGCAGGGGAGGAGACAACCATTAACATCGCAAGCAAGGGACCAAAGAAGAGGGCACCTTCAGGATAAACTGCTATCTGCAACCATGAGTCCCAGCTTTGCGGGATTCCCAAGTGACAAAAAGCAGCCCTCCTTGGGCTCTTCTGCTTCTAGAGATATCAATTGACCTTCGGTCTCATCTCTATGTTACTATGTATGAGAGCTTTGAGGAATAAATGAGATGAGGTCATGAGGATGGTATTCTTGTTGAAATTAATTAAGGAGGAGGAGGAACAGGAGGAAGAGAAAAAAGGGAAGGAAACAGCAAAAGGGGGAAGAGATAGAAAAGCCAGGAAATAAAACTTCGCAAAAAAAAAAAAAAAAATTGACTTGGCAATTGCCCCATTTTGAATTCTTTTCTTTTTTTTAAGTCTTGGTGGCTCAGCCCACCTCGGGGGGGGGGCCAGCATAGCATGTGGTGCTGAGGATAAAAACTTTGTCTCTTCATTTTGTCGGCTTAGCTAGCTTGCTTGTCCTTGATTGTGGTTTCACTAAGTGTCTAAAACTGAGAAAAATAAACTGCTTTTTTAAGTGGTTCTCTGCATATTTTGTTATAACTGCCAAACAAGACTAATACCAAGGTCATGGTTAATTTTCAAACAATAGCATAAAAGGAAAAGAGGTCAAAGAAAAACATGCTTTTATATTAGTATACTCAACTTTTAATATTATTTATATCATTATTAAAATAACTTAAAAAATGAGTAATATTAGAAAACACTACTATAAATTTGGATAATCTCACATGGATAAAATTTTTGTCCTAAGCTGGGTGTGGTGGCACATGTCTAGAATCCCAGTACTTGGGAGGCTGAGGCAGGAGGATCAGTGTGAGTTCAAGACCTGCCTGGGCTACAAAAGTAAGCTTAAGGCCAGCCTCAACTGTGTAGCAAGATCTTGTCTCAAAAAGACAAAAACAAAACAAAATTTGTCCTGTCCTCAGGTATCAGTTGGCCTGGTCTACACATGTACATTATCACAGAAGGATTAGCTGCACAAATAGCACTAAGGACTGTTTGGGAGCTGTGCTGAAATGTGCCATCCACTGAGGATATTTAAAGCTTCCTTTTTAAAAATTTTGTTTCAGTTTTTAAAGAGAGTACAAATTAGACTTAAAACAGAAACATTTACAAGTGACATATAATTTCACTTAACAAAGTAGTATAAATTCCATAGTATTTTTTATAATATATAGTGTCATCTTCCAATCCGTTACTCATTTTTCTCCATTGTGTAAAACTATATCTTTTTTATTCACTCGTCAGTTGATAGGCATTTGGGTTGTTTCCATGATTTAGCTATGCCCAGTTGTGCTGCTATAAACATGGGTGCACATATATTGCCATAATATGCTGATTTCAGTTCTTTTGGAAAAGTACCTAGGAGGGGAAAAGTTGGCTTGAATAGAACCTACAATCCTAGCTTTTGGAGAAATCTCCAAACTGATTTCCATAAGGGTTGTTTCCCTCTACACTTCCACCAACAGTGCAGAAGGGTTTCTTTTTTCCCACAGCCTCTCCAGTGCTTTATTGACTGACTTCTTGACAATAGCCATGCTTTCTGGTGTAAGATGGTATCACAGTGCTGTTTTAATTTGCATCTCTTGAATGACCAATGATGTTGAACTTTTTTATATATTTATTTGTCATTTTTATCTTTTTCTAAAGTGTATATACATCTCAGATTCCCATTTTTGGAGTGGGTCTTTGAATTTTGGAGGCCTGACTTTTTTGGCATAACATAACTTTGAAGAAATGAGAACAGAGACGAGGGAAAATTTCTTTGTGAGATTTTTCCCGTCCCCCGCGGGGGGATTTTCTTTAACTATTTTAGTGATGCGGTAGTGTTAACCTGATGTTTAAGAAGAAGAACTTGAGATTTTGACAGTGACTTTGCACAATGTCCTAGTTACTCTTCTCTCATTGCTGGGAAAAATACCTGACACCAAAAATGAAGGAAGGAAAGGTTTATTTAGTTCACAGTTACTGGAAGCTTCAGTCCATACTTGGCCAACTCCAAGGCAGACTGGCACATGGCAGAGAACAGCAGTTCATGAGTTCATGGCAGCAGAACAACTGCAACAGAGGCAACAGAAAGACAGAGAGAGAGAGAGAGAGAGAGAGAGAGGGAGAGAGAGAGAGAGTCTGCTCTCTTAGGTTACATTTAGGCTCTGCCTCAAGATATCCATCTCAGACCATACCCATAATCCCTGCAGTCGCAGTACTGAAACACATAATCCCAGTGGATCATGAGTTGGTCTCAAACTCTAAAAGTCCCTGCCCTATGATTGCATGAGGCTTTGGGGGGACAACTAGACATAAACCATAACAGTCCAACTAATAGGAAAGAATATTCAAACCCCATATTCCAAAACTTTCTTCCTTTCCTTTCTCAACAAACATGTTCCCAAGACTTGTATCTCTTCTTTTGCAATGCAGACAGGGAAAATCAGAAAGCCATGATCAAGTTATTTCTCTCCTGTCAACATCTCATATTCACTCCTTAGGATTTTATTCTAGTTTTCATTTAAAATAAGCTGTATTTCTCAAGTTCACTTATACTTTCATTAAACACTCTTATCACTTATACATATTTTACTTGGCTTCGTCTTCTTTAATCATTTTGTCTACTCAGATTTTAAGCTTTAGAATGTGTACTATTTCTTCCTAGTGTAAAGAAAACACATTGATACGAATTTTGAATATTGTAAAAAGCTTAATCAGGGAAACTAAGCTCTTGTGTTACTCAACTGCCTAGAAATAAACATCATTGACATTATCATGTTTTCAATTGCTTTTATTCTACCCATATGTTTTTACCATAATGTGCACTTTTTATATCCAAAATTAAGTTTTATTATATATTGTCTCCCTGTTTGATTATGAGGTCATATTATTACATTTGTGTGACCATTTTCTTTCATTCTCCATGTATAATCACAATAGATATATATCTGATATGTGTGTTCATGTGCATACATGTAAGTATGTGTGCTCACACCTCTGAGCTATGTGTGCATATACATGAGCGTATAGAGTATGTTTGTGACTGATAATTCTTTATGCATGGGGGACATGTGACTGTGTATAACTTATGCCAGATTGTGAGAACTACTTGTATGTATTTCTTCCTTATTTTGTTTTTTAGAAAGTAGAGTTTGAAATCAGTCATGATGAGCACATCTACCTGCAATTGAACAGTTGGTATAAATCAGGATCCTTTTCCCCACTTCGGTTTCACTGAGCCAGCTCAACAGCACACAGCTGGTTTTCAGTTGAAGGCTATGCTAATTTCAAAGAATAAAAGACTTGTGTACTTTCAGATTATGAAAAATGTTCTATAGTGTGTTCGTTATCTATTACCTGATGTAAGAAGCATGAATTCTCATGTATTGCACATAGGAATATAAAATGGTACTGCTATTCTGGAATTCAGTCTAGCACTTTGAAAGGAAGCACAATTTACCATGTGACTCAGCAGTTGCATGTTTAAACATTATTCTCAGAGAAACAAAGACATATAGCTGCACAAAAGTGCGTACATTTTGAGAACCTACTGTATATCTAGACACTGACAGGTGTTGACCACATGAATAGAAATATGTTCTGACAACCTTTGTCTAGGATGTAGCTAGCATACCTGACATTCAATAACATGGTTTACTGTTAGGAAGGAAAATTGTCAAGCATTCAAGAAACATAATTGAAAAATTGTTTGGGCATGTCTTCACCCTATTTTAATAACAATGGAAGATTGTTTTACATTGTCCTCTATGATTCACACATACACATCCATATATATTTCTCTTATGAAGAAATACAAACCTAAACCTCTGTTCAAGTTTTCAAGCCAGGAACACAAAGTATGATGAGTTCAGTATGTAAAGATAAACAATTTTACCTCAAACTTCATTCCTTTTCTGCAATTGGGAAAGCTGTAGTGACTTTTCCTTATCTGACACAAATGGGCA
>PVKN010038675.1:0-11008 GCA_004027915.1 Capromys pilorides | reverse complement strand
TAGTACATCTTTGTTCTGGGAAAATTAGATGCATGTAGAAATTTGACTGCTAACTCTTGCTCTATTAAAAAAATCAATCAAAATAAATAAATGACATTAAATTGATTAAATATAATAATATTAGTATAGTATAATATGTAAGTTTCAAATATAAGACCCCAAACTATAAAATTTCTATAAAAATCATAAGAAGAAACACCTCAAGATATTGGTGTAGTCAATTTTCAGTTGTGAACCCCAAAACCCTGGTAGTAAAAGCAGAAATAGACAAATGAGATTACATTAGTTTCTGCATGGGAAAGGAAGGCATTCAAGTGAAGTGATAATGTGTGGGGTAGGTAAAAGCATTTGACTATGATACTCCTGTCTAAAAGTTCATATCCAGACAATACGCAAGTGTCATAAAACTCCACAAGTAATCTCAATTTGTAAGATGGAAAAACTATCTTGGAAAATATTGCTTAGATAGTAGATGCAATTACCGAATATAAAAAATGCTCAATGTCATAAAAAAAATCCTTCAAAGATATGTCATCTCATTCCAGTAAAAATGGCTATTTTAAAGCACAAGGGAAAAAAAACCAATGACAAACAGTTGGACAGAAAGGAGGAAAGAATAACTTTGGGAAGGAATAAATTAGCACAGAATTTATGAAGAGGGGCATGAAGTTATTCAGAAAACTAAAGAGGGATTCCACGTAAGGACCAGCGATCTCCCTGCAAGGTGTGTATGGAAAGGAAAATTCATCAGTAAGACAGCATGACACCCATCTTTATTATAAAAAGTATACATAACAGTTGTCTTAGTTTTTTCATTGTTGAGACAAAATACACAAATCCAAAGTTAAAGAAGGAAAGGATTATTTAGCTCACAGTCTACAGAACGTTCAGTCCATAGTTGGCTGGCTTCAAGGTGCGACAGAAAGGTATCCCAGAGGAGAAAATATTCACAGTGGGAAGAAGACATTAAAAGCAAATGATGTCCAGTAAAAGTAGGCGAGGGACCTAGCAGCTCCTTTTCACCTCTCCTTCCTTAAGTGCCGGGTTAGGGTGGGTGCAGAAATAAGCTTCTGACTTATTTAGTAATTAGACTCCCTTAGTAATCATACACCCCAGCATCACACACTCCAGATCCAGCCACCTCTGAAAAAGGTGGTCCACCTATGACCACGTGGGACTCTGGGGTACATCTAGACACAAACCACAACATTCTGTCCCTGGTTCTCCAAAGACTCATGCACATCCAACACAAGGCCAAAATCCAGCAGGAAACATTAAATCCTTTAGTTACATGTTAAGGTTCTGAGGCAATCTGTGGCAAGATATGAGCTCCAAAGAGACTGGCCCAGTCCCTACGGCACTGCAGGTGCTTATAGATCCCAGGGCTTCTCTCTGCTCACTCCTCAGAGTATTCATCAAATGATCCACACTTCTGGGTTTTCAACTGCAACTTAAGGTTTAAACTCAGGGGTCCGTACTCTGCCTGATCTCTAGGCCTTCTTCTGATATCTTACTGGAAGTCTTTTTGAACCTAGACTCTTGCATCTTGCATGCATCTGAAACTAGCAGCACCCAGATCTGGTGCCAACTGAACCAGTAGCCAGGCTTTGCTCTTTCTTAGCTGCAGGAGTCCAGGGCCCACATCACTGTGTATTTGAGCTCAATCCCAAGGACTGATTCATCCAGGCTGCTGCATTGTGGAACACAACAAGCTAGGGCTTCTCTCTCAAAGCAAATCCTTTCACCTTTCCAACCCTGAGACTCCAAAGCGTGGAATTCTCTTGCTTCTTAGGATGTCCTCAGGTGCTCAGGCTCTTTTCCATTATCCTTTTTTTTCTTCTGTTTGAGACAGGGTCTTGCTATGAAGTTCAGGCCTTGAGTTCACCTTTGTAGCCCAGGCTGATCTTGAACTCACACTGATTCTCATGCCTCAGCCTCTCAAGTGCTGGGATTATAGGCGTGCGCCTCTATGCCTGGCTCCATTATCCTGTTTCTTCTCAGATACCAAGTTGTCCTCTGCTCTGTCTTGCAACCCATGAGTTTATCATGGCTTCTTTTTTGCATAAGCTCCCAACATCATAAGTCATTCTGTTGGACTTTTTCTCTAATTTGGAGCATAGATCTGACTAAAAGCTCCTAATAGTAGCTATGCCATGGCCTCAACATTAAACTTTCTTGAAATTTCTTCTGCCAAATAAATTAATTTGCTCACTTTAATCCCAGACTCAGGTAAAGTCTTTGGATGTCAGCAAAATGCAAACAAACTTTCAGTCAAGCCATACCGATACATTCTTCTCTGTCTTCTCTGGAGGACAGTCAAAGAAGAAAACCTCCTGGGCCTGCTCTTTATCACGACCATTTCTGCAAGTATTCTGTCTTTCTGAGATATAGTGAGATTTTCCTGTCAAGTACCACCCCAGACATTCCAGGACTACTTTTCCATTTGGCATCTCGAAACTGTTGCGAATTCTTCCCAAAAGCCAGTCCCAAAGGCTCTTGTTCCACATGTAGTCATAGCAGTGACCACATTTTGGTATCAAATTCTGTCATTCATAGTTACTTTTATAGTTGCTGAGACTAAAATATTGAGCCCTGAAAGTTAAAGGAAAAAAAGTTTGATTTGCGGTTTATAGAAGTTTTAGTCCTTAGTCAGTTGACTCGAAAACAGAGTGGTGTGGGCAAGGAATATCATAGAAAATAAAGCATTTGCAGCAGAGAGAGGTCAGCACAGGCAAGCAAGGCATCCTAATAACTTCCTTTTACCACTTTTACATTCTATTTAGGCTTCCTGGGCTAGGGTTAGGTACCAAGCCAATCAGTGGACTGATTTGGTAGTCACACTCTCTTCTGAACTCATGCACTCTTGATCTAGCCACCCCTGAAAAGCTCCCACCTACGACTACATGCGGCTTTGAGGGGCCACCTACCTGCAACCCATCATAATAGGTGAGATGTGCAATCATCTTAGATTCTCACCAACTGATGCACGGATAAAGAACACATCACATTTATGCAAAATGCAGTATTGTGCCGCCAGAAAGAAGGGAATGTTCTCACTTTTGGCAAAATGGGCCAAACTGGGGATCATTTGTATAATGCAGTCATCCAGATACAGAAAGAAATATGCCACAAGGTTCATACGAGAAACCTAAAGCTTGTGTCTGTATGTGGAACAGTGATTGTCCAGGTTTGGAAAGTATGGGCCAGAGAGAGGGTAGGAAGGGAGGACACATTTCCTCATTCTATATTATGTTCTTGTGTTATGATGTACCATTAACATGAAAAACTAATTTCTATTATGTACTTGAAACTGAAATAGAATATTTGGAAACAAGAGATCAAAAAAGCTCAATATCTGAATCTGAAGCTTTGAATGCCAAATTTAGAATGCAGTATTAAAGCTTTCAGTAAATTATGAAATGCCACAGAAATCTTTAAAATTCAGATATTTTTTCTTCTTTGTAGTGAAACCCATGCAAAGCCAACACTCACTGCACAGCAGTCTTTGCCATACTCCTTTATTTTGTTTGGTTAGTGCTTACTTAGTTGAGCCTTAATATTCTCTTTTGTTAAATTATCTTAAATTTGGTCTGGCATTGACCTCCCACCCTGAGTTTCTGTGTATGCAACTGCAGCCTAACTTAAGAAATGCATAAATGCTTCCTACCTAGGAGTTGCTCTCTGAAGAGCCCTCCCCACCCACCCCACCCACCCCCTTTCATGCTGTTCAACAAACGAAGGTCTCATGACCTCACACTCCGGGGACTCAATGCCACTCTAGAGCCAAGAATGTTTTTTCTCTAGGTCCTTTCCTTTGTCTGCCTCTAAATTCTACCTGCTCATTTTGCTTGTTGGACCTTTCTGAACCTCTCTCGACTCTTAGTGTTGCTGAATTCATGAACTGATCTTGGATCCAATAAACTTTGCTAATTTCACTTCTCTAAATATTGTGTTTAAATGCTTCATTTAAATAAAGAAGCAGGGACCAGAGAGATAGCTCCATGGCACAAATGCCTGGTTGGCAAGTTCAAGGTCATGAATTTGAACCCCAGTCCCACAAAAAGAAAGAAAGAAAGAAAGAAAGAAAGAAAGAAAGAAAGAAAGAAAGAAAGAAAGAAGGAAAGAAAGAAGCAACTCCATCAGGATAAACAGTGGTCAGAGTTATAATCCAAACATGGTCTGTGGACAAGCCATACAGTGTGTAACTCACCCTGTGATTTCTCTGCAATTGTGTGTAGGGTGGTTCTGTCCTAAGACAGAAAGTGGCCAGACAGTCACCTGCATGCTGACACATTTTTTACATGCCATGGGGTGATTAAGTCACTGGCCACAGACATAGTGAGTCATGAGTGGCTCTAGAAAAATCAGCAGCCTTGAATCTTACCCTTGTACAGGTGAAGCATTTCCTATTTCATTGCCTAGATTTTGTTTGGAATTCTTTTTTAGCCAATTTCATTATGATATAATAAGAATATCATACCACTCAAAAGCAAAGAATTTTAGGTATTGATAAGCATGAAACCAAATGGTAATATTGGCTACTATATAAATATTTTATATCGACTACTACAACTCTAAGGTGCAGGTCCTTTGTTTATAAAATGAATACACTTATTGCCCCTAACTGTACTCATTTCATGGTAAGGATAAAAGCACCATTGTTTGTGGCTATTTCTTTACTTTTTCTTTTTTTTAAAACTATATTTATTTATTTATTTATTTACATTATGGCCAGCTCAGTCTGCCCTGGGGGTGGGGCTGGTGCAGGATGTGGTGCCAGGGATTGAACCACGGTCCCTGTGGTTGCCTAAGCTTGCTTAAGCAGGTGAGCTGTTTTGCTGGCCCCTTCTGGGTATTTCTTATGATTAAATATAAATGATCATCATCTATTTCCTGTCTCCTACACCTGTTTTTAGCCGACATTTTAGTCTTTTTACTTTTCTAATTGGTAGGGTATTTGGTTTTCCTTGAATTCTAAGAGGAAAGATCGACATAGGTAAATGCACAAGAAGGAACATTGAGGAGGTCATAGTATTACAAGAGACTGGATGAAGAAGAATCTTCTGTTGACAGGATATTTACCCTTATCCACTGCAATAGCTGCTTTTAACTTCTCTAGTGCAAGCAGTGTTGAGAATATGCTTTCTGGATGCATGCAAGCCTTTTTAAAACAGTATTTTCTTTATTTTATTGTACCAGGCATCAGACTTCCAACCTCACTGTTGTAAGGCACTGTGCCACTGAGCTATATCCCCAGCTCTGCCAGCATTTAAAAGTAGGACAATTTGCAAACATTAAAGTTAGTATGACAATAGTAAAGGCACTTGAAATAGATTGTGAAGAACCAACTGTGTAAGGAAATGATTATTTTCAAAGCTGAAATTGTGGGTTGGAACCTGATGTGAGAGATCTAATTGCCCATCCATAGTCTGTCTCTGGGAAAATGGGAAGTCACCTGTGAAAAAACTGTCTGCTAGCAGTGTGTATTCCATCTGGAAGGTCAGGAGGGGTGGAGTGGAGGTCAACGATGAAGGGCATTTTCAAGACCACAGAAATATGCAGGAATAGCAAGGTGAGCTCACAAAATGAGGTCTAAGCCTCCTGCTGAGCATTCGGCAATTATTTATTAATGCTTTCTATGCAAGCTCTGTGCCAGTATCTGGATAGTGGAACAGCCTGTGAGAGAAAGGACAGTTAGGTGTGACAGTAACTGGATGTTGGATGTAGAAGCCATTAAATTTGTTTCCCAGATTTTGGGTGTAACTGGAAAAGAATCAATTTATTTTAATGTAAATAATAAATCTTAAAGCAAAGAGAAGCTAACGCTTCTCTAATCATATTTGGATAGATAACATGATTTGGAACAATATTGCGTCTTTAACATGTTGGTTTGGGGGTATAGAAATTAGATAAAATGTCTTGCCTCCATTTCAATTTTAAGTTCATTTTATCCAGTGATAACTTTCATAACAAAACTGACAGTGTGTTATGGCTTCTTCCTCAAGTGGCCCCCAGAGTCCTGTGCATTTGAAAGGTGACTGTATCACAGGGATGCCATGTTCATTTTAGTGGCTTTGTCCTAGATAAATTCATCACTGAATGTGCTATGGGGCTGGGATCCAGCTGGAGGTTGAGTCGTGGGGCACAGCCTGGAAGGGTGGGCTCTGCGCCCTAGCTCTTCCCTTCTCTCTGCACCCCGGGTGTCTTGGGATGAGACGCTGTTCCACAGGCCCCTTGACCAGGCCATTTACCTTAGGGCCATCTGCATATGGGCTGAACTCTTTTAAAACCATGAGCCCAAGTGGACCTCACCTACCTGAACCAGTGGCTATTGGGTATCGTGTTCTTATGAAGATAAAGTGACTGATAGCCTGTACGAAGGTGAAACTGGAATGTCACACACGGTGTGTGTCCTCTGGGGAAAAGCTCCTCTCAAGGCAGAGCAGAGAGGAATTAGAGATTCGCTGTGACATTGAAAACATTACATGTGAGAAGCAGAAGATATTACTGAAGGCAAAGGACAAAATGAGCAACTCAGATACTGAGAACGCTGCCTTCTGTGCAGCTGAGACCTTGAGCTTGCTTAGGCACCTGTATGAAGTGGCAGTGACTCAGGCCTGAAGAGTGTCCTGAGAACAAAAGGAGGGGCGAGGCTGGGGTGAGGCTGGCTCTGTGGCCCTGTAGCGAAGCCACTGATGCGGAGCACTGCATGGCCCCCGGAGCTTTGGAAAGTCATGCGGTGCTCACCTCACAGCTCGGATCCTCTTCCTGTGCTGAAGAACAGGGGCAGAGGGGAAGGGGGTCTCACTCCACAACTTCACCACAGGGATCACAGGAAACAGCATGTGTCAAGGAGGGAGCACAGCGCCTGGCACAGGGGAGCTGCGGATGGCTGCAGTCAGCTCGTTCTCCTGGGCACTGTGGGCAGAGCCCAGCGCCTCTGGGCAGAGAACACATGAGTCGGTGCACAGCCGCTACAGTTCGTTTCATTAAAGAAGAGAGGAAGTAACACCCTAGTGACACAAATGGAAATAAGTATTATTTTGCTGTGACTGTTGAGCAAGATTTTAATAAAAGAGAATAAGTGGTCACGTACAAAACCACTTACAAAATAAGTAGCTACTTTGTAAAAGTACGGGTCTGACATCTTGCGGAAAGAAACCAAAAAACCCCAACAACTTTAAAAGAAAATTATCAGGGGCCGGTTAGATGACTCAGCGATCTTAAGCACCTGCTTATGCAAGCTTAAGCAACTGCAGGGACCACAGTTCGATCCCAGGCACCACATGCTGCACCAGCCCCAGGGCAGGCTGAGCCGGCCATAATATCTCTATCTATCTATCTATCTATCTATCTATCTATCTATCTATCTATCTATCTATAATGATCTGTTTTCTCAGATAGATGTGGAAACAGAACACACTACAGCTAGGTCAATGACTAAGCAACTTTTCTTAAAATGCATTTTTCTATTTAATTTATTTATATTTTTTATCTCATGAACAATAGGTTAATGAGACATTAAATTTTACTGTCTTCATGTATACTGACATTTATTACTAGATAGTAATATCAATAATTATTTTTAGGTCTATTATCTAATTTTCATACCTAAAAAATCATGCTGCATTTATCTTGTATCATAACCTTATTTTAAAATATACAAGTATATATACATGCAACATTCATTGACAAATAGATAAATGCAAATCTTCATTTTATTAATTGATTAAACTAGAGAATTACAAGGGGTTTGAAGGTGAATTTGTAGTATGATATATAAATATGTATATATATATATGTGTGTGTGTATATATATATATATATATATATATATATATATATTTAATCAAATTATAAATATTTAAGTACCCATACATGGTGGCACACAAAGGTCATCCCAGCACTAGGTAGGTTGAGGAAGGAGGATCAGTGTGAGTTTCAGGTTAGCCTGGGCCCATGGCAAGATCTCCTCCTAAATAAATGAAGAAACAAACAAAATATAATGAAATAAAAATTTTAAATAGATGTAAAATAATAAAATCTTGATAAAATAGACAGGCATCCCTGTTATTTTATTTTTCTACTTGTGAAGAACATTTCTATCAAGGAGAATAACACAGAGCCCCCAAAAATTAAAGACTGAAAACATGGCTAGCTCATTTGCTGTGGCTTCAGACCACTCCAACACACACACACACACACACACACACACACATTTCCCTCAGTGGTTTTCTTTTTATCATGTGCTGAGGCTGCTTGGCCGGCATCTGATGCTGGAGAGCTCCTTATGGAAAGGGATCACAAAGACACAGGAAACAAAGATATTTAGCTTTCAATAAAAAGTACCTGAAACACAGAAGGGCAGCTTGCACACACGTGATTTCATGGCAAGCAAGAGCCCCTTTCCAGTGTGCTCGTCTTACTAGAAGGAGTGGGCAAGACTGGGCAGAGAGCTTCCACAAAGGAAGTAAGTGAGCTGACATTTAGGCCTTCCAGAAGTCCTACATTTTATAACTGTTACCTTCCAAATTGGGATAGTAATTGCCTCAGTTATGTCTGCTTTTTCTTTCCTAGAAAGTGAAATTGTGACATAATTTTGTATCAGTGTTTCCTCAACCCCCATATGTTTCACAAGGAAATTAGAAAAATAACTTTTCTTCTCTCATCTTAAATCTTGTCCTGTGTTCTAGATACTTTTTTTATTGAAAGGACAAAATATCTAATACCCAAAGTTAAAGGGGAAAAGTGTCTTTAGCTCATTGTGTGGAGGTTACAGTCCTGGCTCCAAGGAGTGAAAATCCTGGCTCCACGGCAGAGTAGCACACAGCAAACAGCAGTTTATGGTGGATGGAAAGTAGCAGATGCAGAAGCGGGAGGAGATAGGACTGTCTCTTCATAGTATATGAAGGCTACCAGCCCAGGGTGGGCATGGCCCTCGCGCCCTTAATCCTAGAAGGACCTATGCAAAACCCATCAACCAGTGACATAGTTTATGGACCACACACCCTTCATCCATCCCAGCACCACACACCCTGGATCCAGCCACCTCGGAAACCCCCTCCCCGCCATGATTTCATGAGGTTTTGGGGGCATATCTAGACACAGCCATGACACCCTGAAGAGAGAGCTGTCTGCTTCATGTCCCTTACATATGTAAGCTCATTTCATACCCTGAGATTCGTAGTTCCTTCAGGAGCCAGCCACCCTGATTTTGAGCATGGTTTATAGTCAAGTCCTATTGTCACAGATTATTTTCCTAACCCCATTTGTCACATTCTTCTAGATGCTCCTTCAGTGATATTTTCACTCTGGTCTTAGCTTTTCCGCCAGTGTCTGCTGCTCCCTGTCAAATATGTGTCTTTGTGACTGAAGAACACATCGACTTTCAGGTAGCTGCAGTGACCATGTACTAGTAGAGCGAGATCTTCCCCATGGATGACGTGACATTGTCTCTGAATTACAAATGAGCACAAGGATTAGCATTTTGAGGTGGAATAGACCTGCATCATTAAAAAATATATATATAAGGCTTGGAAAACTGAAGAACACTGTATGGCAGAAAGAGAACTTGAGTTCCTTTGTCAAATTTATTTTGCATCTGTTTGGATCATCCAACTTTGGTGAGGCAATTCCTTTTGATTCCATGCTTTGGAACAAATTATTCCTGAGCTAATAATATTTTCCTTGCTTGTATATTTATGATTTAGAAATTCCTTTGGAATTCAGTTAGGTTAACTTGTTCATACAACACTGAGTAAGTTCAGTAGAATTCAGCCTGTGGGGAGAGTGGTCAGAGGGTTGGGAGTGGTGGTAGTTGTATGCCTGCCTGCTTGGCAGGCATTGCTAGGTGACCAGGCTATGGTGGAACTGTCACAGGTTTGCTTATGGCAGTGTCACAGGCAAGGTGAGTTCAGGGAAGTCAGGCTTTGCAACTCTTCCCTCAGTGCTCTCAGAAATTACAGGCTGAAAGACAAGGAGTGGGAGGTGAAAAGAAGCACAGGCTTTAGAGATGAAAAAGACATCCATATTTGTCAAGTGACTATGCAAACTCTAACATCATAGCATAAAATGACAGGAGAAACCATATGTAGAATACATAGCAACTCTCCCAAGCCTTTTCACTACTTTCCTATAAATATAAAACTCTTTCAAGCTAAGTTTATTTTAAAGCAGATTTATTTTAAATTCTTTAGCACACATTTAAGATGGATTATAATCTGACACATACTGAACATGCTTAGCAATAGAGCATCTTTCAAGCTGGTTGGAACAGGTCCTGTTTCTACTGTCACTGTTATGCTTTGAGGTCTGTCATAAAGCACACTGCCTCAAAATGTCCTTGTCCTAATTCTTTCAAAGTATGAGTCTGTTACGTTGAAAGCAATAGGTACTTTGAAAATTATTTTAATGTTATGTTGCTTTCAATAGAATAATTTTTGTATTTTTAGACTCCTAAGAACAAGACAGGTACTCCATCTGGAGTCAGATGTGAGAAAGCCGAGGCGGGAGGACCAATTGAGCCTACGAGGAGGAAACAACTCTGACAATACAGTGAGACTTCATCTTTAAAGAAAGAAGAATGGTAGAACAAAGCCCCACCTTTAGAAGCAGAATCTGGTTTCCAGATCACAGGGAGAAGACAGGGACTACAGATCTGTAACTCTGAACTACTGGATTCACCCATCCAACAGAATGAGTTGAGGAGCAAGTTCCTCTCCAGACTGAGCCCAGAGTGCAGGTCATTTGAGTTCAGCCCTATGATCTCACTGAGGATAAGCCAGGGAGCCTGTCTAACCTTGAAACCTAGAGAACGGTGACATGAAAGGTGAGAGTTGTTTTGGGCCACTGGGAAACCAGCAAAAGCCCTCTTGTATTCCTTTGTTAACAAATATTACCTCTGAGTCTGGGTGTGGTGGCTGAAAACAGGACAGTCACTACCAGGCCAAGCTGCATAGCGAGACCCTGTACACACACACACACACACACACACACACACACACACACA
>PVKN010038674.1:0-11021 GCA_004027915.1 Capromys pilorides | reverse complement strand
AGATGGTTCAGTGGTCTAAAGCGCCTGCTTAGGAGGGCTCAGGCAACTGCGGGGACTGCAGTTCGATCCCCGGCACCACATGCTGCGCCAGCGCCACCACCAGGGCAGGCTGAGCCAGCCACAAAATGAATAAATAAAGAAACAAACAAACACAACAAGCAAACAAATAAATAAATAAATAAAAAATTTAAAAAAAAAATGTGCATCATTGGTTTTCTGAGAAATGCAAAGTAAAACAACTGAGATTTCATCTCATCCTAGGAAGAATGGCTATTATCAAGAAATTAACCAAAAACAAATGCTGGAGGGGCTGTGGGGAAAAAGGAACCCTTTCCCACTGTTGGTAAGAGTATAGACTGGTGCAACTGCTATGGAAATCAGTGTGGAGATTCTCAAGAAACTATAATTAGAGGTCCCATTTGACCTAGCTATTCTCCTTCTTAGTGTTTTCAAAGAAGAATTAAAGAAATCATACCATTGCCATAGCTAAATCTTGCAAACAATCCAAGTGCCCATCAACTAAGGAATGGATAAAGAAAGACGTGGTATTTTTAAACAATGGAGTGTTACTCAACTATAAAGAAAAATAAACTCAAGGGTTTTCTAGGCAAATGGATACAACTCAAAACCATACTTATAAGTGACTCATACCAGACCTACATGAACCAACATCGCATTGTCTCCCTAGTATAAGAAACTGAAAATGTGAAAAGATCCAAAAGTTACAATAGATATTGTGAAAGAAAAGGAAACTGTAGAGAAGGCAAGAACAACTGGGAAGGGAAGAAAAAAGGAAAAAAATAAAGGGATATATATATATATATATATATATATATATATATATATATATATATATATATCTTACATGCTCTAAGCAACTACTTTCAAGATAACAATATGCAATATCATAACCATTGTTATTGTCCTATCATTTTTATTTGAAAAGCTATATCTTTTTTATTTTTTAAAAATTCTCTTTAAAATAGAAAAATTAAAGGAACACAGTAGCTGGCCATTGAAACTTTCTGTCAATATCCTTAGTAGAGAATAGTCTCACTGTTGATTTGCAAACTAATTTAAGACACAAATGATTTTTAAAAGTTGACACTTAGAAGAAAATTCTTGGGAAGCTACTGGCCTATCATCTATTTTTCTGGTCTCTTAGTGACAGCTGGCAAAAAGCCTGCCTCAGCTAACCGTGACCTGTTGAAACTAATGCCAAACCCAGCAGGCTTCTGACTTGGATTTTGCCTTTGCCTAACTAAGCTGTAAAGAATGACTCATGGCAATGACCTGGGTAAAGCGAGCAAAGTCCTGAACTCCATCAGTGGAGGGTGCCAAAGTTCCATTGACTGATACCTGAGTCCAAGGTTATCTGCAGCCACACAACCAATACCCAAAATAAGCACACACAAAACTACAGAACTAGCGAATTCCAAATGTGGTGGTTTGACTTAATTACACGGGTCTTTCTTGTTCTTGTTGAAGAGAAGCATTGCCCACAACGTAAATATAGCACTGCCTATTTCAGGGTGAGCTCTTCTGAGCACGGAAAGCTTGTGTTTCCCTGGCTCTTGTTAACTGCCCCTCTGACCTTTGCTCATTAGCCTGTGTCAGCTGGCATCCTCTCACTTGGCAGCAGTCCTACAGCAAGCATGAAACTAAGGGCTCCTCATCTTGAGAGTGTTAGGTTATAAGGAAAGATGATCCCCACTCTGCAAGCTGGGAGAGAGTCCCACAGGCCTTGGCTTTTCATCTTTGCAGGTAAAATGGGCCCCAGAAAGGTGGTTTGTGTTGTGAACACATTCATGAACAAGACAAAGTCCCAGCCTTTGTGAAACTTTCATTCCAGTGGGGTGGACAGGTAGGGAGCAGTAGCATGGAGTGGCTGCTGAGTGACTGTATCACCCCAGATACTCTCTGAGGTGTCACATTAGTCTCAGAACAATGCCCTTGAAGTCAGAGCCATTCTACAGATGGAGAAGCCTATGGACCTCTCTGAAGTTGTGAGGGATCGCATTCTTACAATGCTAGATCAGGACTCGAACCTGAGGACCAAACACGTACCCCTATACTCTACCACCTCTCCACCTCCTAAAGAAATACATACACAGTTTCCAGTGGTAGTGGATGTACTACAGAAAAATAAAACAGGACAAGGAGAGGAGAGAATAGAAGGAAATGCTAATTTCAGCTGGGCTGTCAGGGAAGGTGCACTGGGCCATGAGGGCTATAATCTTAAAAACAACCTGCATTGTTCGCATGACAGAGACACAGATTTTCAGAGTTTTGGAGGCTGCAAGTTCAATCGGGATGGTAGCATGGCTGGTTTCTGGGACAGTCTTGATCTTTGGCCTGTTGACAGCCACCTTCTTCTGTGTTCTTGCATGGCCCAAGCTCTTCAAGGACTCCAATCTACTTGGGTTGGGGCCCTTATGTTTCTAGTCATTACCAAAAGTCTGTAGTGGGAACAGTGGCTCTCTGGTGACCTAGTATATGAGTTGCACACTGAGATCTGCAGGAGCGTGACAGCACTTTGACTCACTGAGGAATTACTTGTTGTTGAACCTACTGGGAGTACCTGGCATGGAAGTTCTGCTTGATTCAAGTTTTCGTTCCCTTTTCCGGGTGGGTTTTGGCAATTTGCCACATTTGGGACATCAGAGGTGAAGACGGAGGCTCATTTTCCGTGAAGGCACTGAAGTTTAGATTTCAGCACCTCTCATTTGCACAGGTTCTTCCAAGCCCATGGGTATAGGTTTTGTAAATTTTGTACAGGAAATATATGCTCTCTCTTTCTGTTTCTTCTTCCTGTCTGTCACATTTCTCATATCAAGGTGTATTGGAGCTGCCATGTTCACACTTGGGGCCATCCTGGGGACAAGATGAGCTGGAGACATGAGTAGTGCAGTTAGTGGAGTGTCCGTGTGGTTTGTAATTATTTCTGTACATCATTAAAAGGGTTTAGTGTGTCCTAGTGTAGGAATGGGTTTCAAATATACTCCTGCTCCTCACTGTGCTGACTTGTAAGTCTGTAACTCAAAGATGCAGAAGTATCTGGCAAAGATGGCCATTACAGTATTAGAAGTGGGTAAGAGTAATGCCAGAGCCTCCGGGGACATGGCAAAGAGGCATCTTAGCTGAGCGGGAATTAAGTTTAATTCATATACTCTCAGTTAATTTATTTTCAATTGAGGGGTAACCTCCTACAGTGTAGCATTATTCCTAAATACATGTCATAAAGAAGATAATTCAACATGATGTCTTTACATGTAATTAGAAACCTAAATTGTAATGTTTTTTTTTTTTAAAACCCACTATTTTATTTCCATTTCCCTTTAGGAAAAAGGATCCTTGCCGTATCTGCAGGCAATCCACAGCACCCGTTTGGCACACATGTTTGCAGCCAGCTGAGGAGTCCGGCTGCCAGGTTGCAGGAGCCCGGCTTTCTGTCCGAGGTCCATCTCTACAGTGTGGTACAGGCTTTACTCTCTCATTCCCAGAGCAGGTACAATGCATAGGTCTGGAAGAATCTTGAGGGGTAACCGACCAGACATCACTAGACTTTTTTTTGCCAGGATAATAACAGAAAGGTAGCACTTGTTTGTGTGAAGAGACAAGCTTATTTGCACTCGCCTGGAAGCAAAAAGGAGATTAATGTGTGTTGTCAGTTCTACAGGTTTAATTTAACTTGCGCTAAAATAGCATCCATGTACATTTCCCCTTGCCATTCATTCCCCTGAATGCTGATGAATTTCACTTCCCTTTCACCCTGAACGCTGCCAGGCAGTAATGAGTTACAGCCATCTGGCGATCCTATTTTATCTCTCCCATTCCCCTAAAAAGCAGCAGAGACAGGGACATTCTTTCCAGGGGCAGCCATCCAGCTGCTCAGAGTTCCCGGCCCTCCTCTGGGGAATTCGGGGCAGGGGATGGGCCAATTCCTGAGCTGGCAAGCGGTGTCAGTGTTGGAGCGGAGGATCAGCGAGAGCCTCCTGCATTCCAGGACTGAGCGGGTGAGATAACGCAATGCTCTGTGGGTCTGAACTAACAGCCGCATAAAAAGAGATTTGCAATATACAGCTACCGCCATAAAGTGGTGTTTTATAGATATGCAATAATCCAAAGTACACAGAGATAAGGCTTTTTATAGACACATAAAACAATGTTGTTAATATCATCTTAACTCTCAGCAGAAAGCCATCTTGCCTCAGTAGCTGCTTCCACGTGTATTTGTCTCATAATAGCTTTAGAGTGGTTGGACATATTAACTCATTATTAGTAAAAGAATAACAAAACAGACACAAAACACGTTTCTATGTCAAGGATAATATTTCCTGAAAAGCAGCTTTATTGAGGTAGACTTTACGTACACTAAAATGCATTCCTCTGCCATATTTCAGTGAGTCTCGGTGTACTTAGCTGCCCATGTGCTCACTACCGCAGCCAGCATGCAGAGCACCTCCGTTGTCTGCCGACACTGCCTCTGTCCCCAACAGTGTCTTCATTAGTTGGCCTCCCCCACCTCCAGCACCAAGCAAGCTCATCTTCTTCTGCCTGTTCTAGAGTTTCAGAGAAATGGAATCTTATAGAATCTATATGTTTGTGCCTGGCTTTTTGTTTATCTGTGCTATCACATTTTACAGTAATTAATTCCTCTTTTTTTGTCAAGTGGTGTTTCACACCCCATAGACTCGGTCTCATGTGGGCGTGTTGTGGTCATCTCTTGACCCCTCGATGGACCCTTGATTTCTCACTATTATGAATCACTTTGCTGTCTTTATGTAGATGTACATTTTCATTTCTTTGAGTAAGTAGCAGAATAGCTTGCATCTTCCAATAAGCATGTGTTTAACTGTGTAAGAAGAGATCTAATGGAGCTGGTTGGGTTAGGCAGAAAGTCAGTCATTGGCTGGATGGAGACAGGAGGTGGGGCCACCTACAAAGCAGAACAGACACGTGACCTCCACGTTTCTTAATCATTACCTATCAATAAGATCCACACAAGCTTGTGGTTTCAAACTTCAGCTTAAGAGAATGTACAATCCTCTAAGCGTGTTGTCAAGGTCCAGCAACCATATAAAGCTCAGGTTATTGGTGAAGGATTGGAAAAACCTTCAAGTCTCAAAACAAACGGTTACAGTAACCAAGGATACAAAAACTCTGTTCTGCTGTTATTTAACTGTTGGACATCTGTGGCCCAGGGGAAGAGTTGTGGTTCATGCAAAACTGCCTTTTCAGTCCCTGGCTATCCCAAGAGAAAACACCAGTCATGCTTTTAATGAGCAGCAAGTGAGGCCCCCAGATTCAGCCTGTTTGTCAATCCCTATAGTCTACAGGCAAAGGTATTGTTCTGGTACAGATAAAGTGGGTTGTGCTTACCTACTTCAGAGATACGTAGGTCTCGGTTTGTTCCCAAGTTGGGTGTCTTTTTTAGGTTTGTTTTGAGACTTGGAGGTTTTTCCAAGGTAGAAAAGAAGCAAGAAAATTCCTAATTTTAAAATTATACTTTTAGTAAAAACTAAGTTTGTGTTAAGACTCAAATCTAATAAAAAATTCTTCAGGTCCTTATAGACATAATAAGCCTGGGTCATTCCTTTTTTTTTTTTTTTTTTTTAACCTGAAAATGAGCTTTTTTCACCTGTGAGTATCCCATCTGTTCTCATCTGTGAAATGGGCCTTTCCCTGTGCATGGATAGATATAGCTGTCACCTGTGATACTGTCACCTAGGAGCGGGCCACTACCCTTCCCCTTCGGGAAAAGTCCTCGGGTTTCTTCTGTATTTGGATTCCCTTACTGTAGACAGCTGGGTTAGACAGAAATAATTAGGCAGGCAGACAGGAATGGGCTCTCCATTTCTTTAGACCTTTATAACTTTGAAAAGTCTTTTGTAGTTTTCAGAGTCAGTTTTTCATATGCTTAATTTATTGCTAAATGTTTCATGCCTTGAATGTTATTATAAATAGATTTGTTTTCAAAAATATTATTTCTAGGATTGATGATGTAGGTCCATGACAAACTGCTTGCCTAGTAAGTGCAAGGCCCTGGGTTTAGTTTCTAGTACTGAAATGGAAGTTTCCATCTGCCTGTTGCTTGTGTACTGGGACAGCTGATTCTTCTGTAGGTTGACCTTGTCTCTTGAGACCTTTTTGAACTAGCTGACAAGTTGTAAGGGCTTTCTCGGGGTAAGTTCCTTAGGATATTTATGTGTAATCCACATCTAAGGAGTTCGCCTTCTTTCTTTCTATCTGCATGATTATCATTTTTCTTGCATAATTGCCCTGGGGAGGGCCTCCAGTAGTTGCATAGTTAATAAGGATAGTCAATTGTTCTTTCCTAGAAAGTTGTTTTGCTCATTTCTTTAGCTTTCACCCTGTACACGCACAAGCTTGTATTTGGCAAAAGACCTGAGCTGGCTGTGCATATTTCTGAAACTCTTAGTTTCTCTTAGTTCTCTCCTCTTGGAGACTCCGCCACAACTTTTGGCTACTTTGTCTGCTCCAGATTTCAGATTGAGTTTTTGATATATCTGATTGCTAGACTCTGTTTGGGTTTCTCTTCCCTGTCACATAGTCTAGCACTTAGTTCCCAGCAGAAATCCTGGGCATACCTTATGTTATGGCTTGCATCTTACCCACCTCCAAGCCTCCTGTGCTCATGGGTGGAGCTTTATGGAGGTGGCTGGGTTTAGATGTGAGAATGCAGTCTAAGGCTGTGATACTGAGCTTAAGATTATGAGGTGGGTAGCAGCAACCAATAGGCTTGCAACCTGGATGGAACATGAAAGCATGAAAAGAAGGCAGGTTTACCACTGCTGCTGCTGCTGCTGCTGCTGGCTACCTTCTGCTTGCCACTCCATGAACCATTTCTTTTCTGTGATGCCTCTCTACCGTGCCACCCTGCCTTGGAGAAGGACAACTGTGGACTGAAACTTATACAAACTATGAGCCAGATAACCCTTTCCCCCTTTCATTTGCAGATGTTAGGTGTTTTTTCTCAGAAAAGTAACTGAGATACCTTACTTACTTGTTTGTTTATTTACTTTAAACAAAGTAAATAATTCTGTTTATTTACTTTAACTTTATTAGCAAGTTCTTGCAGTTTGTTAAGTTTTTAAAATCCAGTTGCAAAGTTTTATTGCAAATAAAAATGAAGTTCTTTAAAATCTCCACTTGAAAAGATCTGAAATAATAAAAGAACCTGTAAGTATATCCTGAGAAAAAAGATTTAAAGGAAACATGTTTGTTGCTATCAAAAAGAGATGTCTTTAGGTAAAAATAATAAAAACTCCATGCTGCATAGACAGTGCAGGCTGTCACAGTTACATGTTCAATGAGACAAAAAGTATACCAGCGTCTTCAGCTCCAAGCCTCGGTTCACTCATTTCTTACTCTTTGTTTCTTTTCACTGAATGACTAAGCTGGAAGACGGCAGAGTGAGCAGACATTTGCAGAGCCTGGCCCTGCTCAGCCTAGGGAACAGACACAGCCTCAACTGGTGGGTCAGCTGCTTCTGTCTCTTTTCAGCCTTGTGGTGGAGAGCTTTCAGGATGTCTGTGTCTGTCATTGGGCCTCGTCACCTTGCCTTACCTTCCCCTCTTCATCATTGTCCTCCTTAGGCTACCTTGGGGAGCAGGCACCCCGCCGAATCTGTCTGCAACCTCCACACACACTGTGTCTCACTGCGTGCCCACCCCCCCATTCTCCTACACGCTGGCTGTCAGCTTCCTCCATTGCTTCTCCCTGAAGAGGAAGTTTGAAATCTGGTGGTCCATGTCCATAGCATTTCCACGTGTAGTAAGGCAGGAACCGTCTTTGCCTCGACAAAGGGCAGCATTGTTTGATCTTGGCGAGTTTCTCTGATTCCTCCTTGTTTTCCCCATTCTAGCCATTCTCCTGCTGATTGCATAGAGGACCCCTGAAGCATGGTTGGCATCTACAGTGGTGGTGGTCAGCTGCATATACATTGCCTTGAACTGGAGTTCCATGGGGTCTATAAACTCTTCTTCCTCATCAGCAATGAACTTCACAGTCTCTTTACATCCAACACCATGAAGGTTCTTTCTGGGTTTCTTCCTTCTCCCTCTCCCTTCCCCTCTCTTTCTCCTCCTTTTCCTCCTCCTCTTCCTCCACTTCTTTCTGCTCCTCCTTCTTCTTTTTCTGTACTGGGGATTGAACTCAGGACTTTGTGCTTGCCAGGCAGGTGCTTAAGTCACTGAACTATCTCCTTGGCCCCTCTAGGTTTCTTCTTGACAGCATTCTCCTGTACAGATATACCTTAAGTGTCATTTCTATTGATGAAGCCATTTCCTTTTATTTCCTAAAATGTCTACCTTTTTTTTTGCAGTAGCAGGGATTGAACTCAGGACCCTGTGCTTGCTAGGCAAGCACTTGTTCTACTGAACTATCTCCCCCAGCCCTAAAATTTCTACTTTAATTAGTCCATGTTTATAGTGTGCAATGTTTACATCCCTTGTGGAGTTAGTACCTGCACATAACATATATTATTTTCCATCCACTTTCTCCACCCTTCCCCACTCCCTCCACCTCTTGGGCCTCATTTCATTTGTGACAATCTTCCTGTTTCTTCCTATCCACCTTGAATTTTTGCTCTTTGCTTATGCACTTATACTTTGTGCTTCTCATACACATAGACAACGTGCTTCTCACATACAACGTGCTTCTCAGTGCTTCTTAAGCTGAACCATGGCACTGTTCTCCAGAACTTCAGAGCAGCGACCTTCTTGTCCAAACTGCAGGCATGGTGGGTGCCAGGCTCTCTGGGCTGATGCTCCCTGTGGTGCCAGGCGTGGCACAGCCTTGCAGCTCATGTTTGTTGTGCTGAGAATAGAAACCATTGGTGGTAGCAGCTGGAGCGCCTTCTGGGCGTGACAGTAACCAGGTTGGTGATGCCAACTCAGGGCTCTCTGAGTTCACTCTGCCCCAGCTACTGATGGAACTCACCTTATTTTTAGTACAACTTTTATGGTCTTCTATTGTCTAGTATCCTAAAATACATTTTCCTATATTTTACTCAGTTTTGTAGTTCTTCACAATGGAAAATAGTTCTGTATCTTGTTACTCCTTCAAAGGTTGAGAAGGAAGGGTTGCTATTAACTATTTAAGTACCAATATTATTACAAGATTATTGTTTTTAATTTTGAAAATTGTGATGTGACATGGTCAGTTTTGTGCTGGTGGGAGAGTGCAACTTCTAAGAAGACGATTCTCAGCCTGTCTCCCATCAGGCTTATTTGATTGCCCCACAATGATACCTACGCTGAGGCCACAGCCCAGAAATTCTGACTTAAATGATAGCTGTATTTGTAAAAGCTCCTCCCTGGAGTCGAGCACCACCAGTTTACTTTCCAGACCCGGCAGAATTTGTCAGTGCATGTTCTGTGACATCCAACTGTGACCAGAGTGGCTGGCAAGAGGACTGAGTCATGGATTTCATCGCCCTTGGACACAACCAGGCTTAGCCCTAGTCAGGTGTCCCTGTAAGAGTCAGTTTCTTCTGTTTACTCTGTGTGCCACACGAATGTTACTTTCCGGGCCTGCTGTGACCAGACAGCAGAGAGCTAATAAAGGCTTGTCCTCCTGTCATCTTTCTCAACACAGGTCCTACTTATAAAACACAAAAGCTTTCTTTGACCCCTATGTGACCTAACCTTGCTTTTCCACCTATTTTTCTCATATGGCCTGTGTACCTTTATGAGAGCAATACTGTAGCTTTAAAATCATTTCCTACTTCAAATTTTTGTCTCTAGATGGCAGCACTGGTTTCTTCAATGTCTTGTCCTCATTATCAAGTTGAGATCTTTTTTTTTTTTTGCTAATATTTGTAGTTAATATTTATTAAATGTGTACGGCTATATGAGAACTTAATGTTAGAAAGCAAAAGTATTTCTGGTCTGTGATGATTGGTTAGTTGTGTTAATCTGAGGAAGAGAAGCTGGATTCCATTGGATCAGCAATTCCAACCACAGGATGTAGAAGACACATTCTAGGGCACCTTGTTTCCTGGATGGTACAAAGGAGACATGAAGAAGGTTGGAGCTGCTTCCATTCCTTCAGAGGAACTCTTGTCATTGCCCTCATCTTAGACTTTATCCTGCGGCTCCCAGGGCAGACTCCTTAGCTTCCAGCACAGATCCTTCAGCTTTCCGGTGTAGATTTACTGACCTCCTGCTAGGAGCTCCAGACCTGCATGCTTTGCACCCCTAGCGTGCAGACAGATGGCACAGTGCCTCGTCTGAATCAGTGGGCAGCCATTGTAAGCCAGTGTTATAAATTCTTATACATTTGCATGCCTTGCTTTATTTCTGTTTCTCTAGTAAATGCTGGTGATCTGTGGTCCTATGGAAAATATATCCTATTGTGACACACGCCTGTAATCCCAGCACTTGGGAGGCTGAGGCAGGAGGATCAGTACAAGCTCGAGACCAGCCTGGGCTACAAAAGTGAGCTCAAGGCCAGCCTGAACTGCATAGCGAGACCCTGTCTCAAAAAGACAAAAATATAACTAACTAACTAACTAAATATAAATTTTTCATCTTTTATTTGGGTCTTGCTATGCAGTTGAGACTTGTAGTGACCCTCCTGTCTCAGCCTCCCCAGTGCTGGGATTGTAGGTGGGCACCACCACACCCACCCAGTTTTGGGACCTGCACAGCGAACCCAGGGTTCTGGGGCCTGCATGCTATATGGTACCAGAAATCAAATCTGGGTCCTTGTGCTTGCCCGGCAGGTGCTTAGACTGCTAAGCTATCTCTTAGCCCAGAAATATATTTTATATTACATTATTTTATGGGTACTTCATGTCTCTAATCTTTTTCATGCTTCATTTTTAACATCTATTCATTTATTACTTAAAGAGAATAAAAATAATACAAGGCACATTAGAAATAATAAAGAATTTCACTAAACAAATGAATAGGACTTCAACAATAGTTGTTATAGTGGATAATGTTGTCTTCAAATTAGTTGTTTAGATTACTAGATATAAACATGCAAAACTG
>PVKN010038673.1:0-11019 GCA_004027915.1 Capromys pilorides | reverse complement strand
TTCCTCTTAGTTCAGTGAGAAGAAATTTTTTGTACCAATAATGATTAGAAAAATTATCACGTGTACACCCTGTGCTCTGTATAACTACTAGGAGGACAACAATATGCATCGTATCAAATGCTGGAAATGCACTACTAACATGTTTTGAAACCGTCACATTGTTAAATGAAATAAAAATAGAGAAATTAAAAAAAGATTAAATGACTCATTTTAATTGGCTAAGAAATACATCAATATTGCCCAGATAATTTATGATCATTCCCTTCATCAAAAATTAAAATTCTAAACAAATTTAAAAATCTGCAACACATGTTTTGCACTACTTTAGATTTATGCTATTCAAAGAAGTGAGATGATAATACTACTAAATCTGCAAGCACTCAAAATGATTGTAACATCTTACAAAATTTCTTAGTTTAGAAATCGTATCATTTAATACAAATATTTTAGGAAAAACGGGCATATTTTAGCATATTATTTGTGATTTTAATTTTGTAAGATGTTGCTCTTCATTAATCTCAGCAACGTGACACCATTTAGATCCTATCATTAAATAAAATGCCTGTCTAGATGATTATATTATGTTTACCTCAGCAGAGAACATATGTATGTGATTATTGGTTAACATCGTTTACTGAGTAGTATTCTGTGAAATGCTAAATAGATGGGGCAATATTTTGTCAAGGATGAAAATGTGTGAGCACAGCTGAAACATACAGAATATTCCAGACTTCTAGAGTTCATGTGTATTGGAAATCTGAAGTCTGTCCCTGACCCTCCAGAGTTTGTTAATAATGACAGCCATGGATGTAGCTTAGTTACTTTTGTCTCTTTACTGAGACAAAATACTTAATGTCCAAAATTAAGGAAGAAAACATTTATTTAGCTCACAGTTTATGGAGGTTTCAGTCCATACAGGGCTTGCATCAAGACAGGGAGTTGTGGAACAGGGGCACCAGTTCAATGCCAAAGAAGACAGCAAAAGCAACAAGAGCCAAGCAGGTGGAGGGGGAGTAAGCCTCTTTTCCTCTCAAGTGACCCACCCACACCATCTCAGTGAACTTGCTGGCTCAGGATGTTTATAAAGTGAGAACCCTGACCCCTGGTAAAGCACTTAAACTCCTAAACTTCTGAAGTTGACACAATGAAGGATACCCTAGCTCAGGGGGGCAAGTGCTTTACATGCCAGGATGTGAAACTGCAGAGTTACTTAATCAAGCTTCTATACCTCCCAAGTTGGCACAATGTATCAATCACAACATTATGCAACAGTGGAAGGGATTTGTTTGTTATTTTTTTTTATTTCTCATTATATGTGCTCCAAGGATCTTTGCATGATTATGATGGAAGACGATGGTGATGCTGATGACCACAAAGATTCAAGAACACTACCATTGAATGCTTGTTCAATGAGAACTGCTTTCACTGCTTTTCATAAAATACATTAATTAGTAATATCCACAAACATATGAGTTGATAATGCCAGTTTTCCTATTTCACAGAATAGAAGGAATAGGAAGAGGTGCTGGAAGAATCTGAATCCAGGTCTGTTGACATCTGGAACTTGAGCTCTAAATTTTGCTCTGCTATTGATGACAACAACAAAGAAAGAGTTTTACCTTCATTCATTCATTTAATTTAATTCAATCACAAATGCAGTAAGTTCCTGCTGTTATACTTGTGACTAAATTAGAAAACCCAAATATTCTTGAGGTTTTACATATTTGGATTTCCATGGCAAAATCTTTTCATATAAGACCTAAAATAATATTATAATTATCCAAGTATTTTTTTAATCTTGTAGAAATCACTATAGAATTTCACTTGTGAATAAGAGCGGACTTAAAACTTAAATAAAGTGTATCTGAGTTGCTAGGAAACTAAACTATTCACCTAATTCTGGAGTCTCTTGTGGAAGTCTAGGAGTCATAACCCAAACAACTTCTAGAAAGTTTCAGTGCCTGTTAAACTGGATGCTTCTATCTGGGACTTTGAATTGTGGACAAAATAAAGGAAGAAGGGATAGCAACCACCCATCATGGTGGTCAGCCTGGAGATGGTTACCAGAGAAGGGGTCCATACAGATTGGTCCGACCATTTTTGAGCCCTGACATATATTCCTAATGTGGTTTGGCTTATGTCTCTTCAGCTCTGTGAGCTCCCAATGTTTCCAATAAATTTTGTTTCTGTTTATGATGATCAGAGTCTGATGCAGGCAGCTAAGAATTTTAACTGACACTTAGCTTCTAATACTAATATAGGACTCCTACATCTGCTGATAATTTCCAGCATTAAGCAAAGTATTTTAGTGCTGTTTCCATTAAATCAAGCTAAAAATATAAGTACAATTTGTTGTGACTTTCCAGCAAAATAAAAATTGTGATAAAAATTTCATTGACCTCATATTTCAGTTGAAGAATTTTATCATATTTATGCATCTCAGAATGTTATGGTTTGTGTCTAGTTGTTCCTAAAAAACCTCATGCAGTTATTGGGACAGGCTTTTAGAGTTTGTGATTAATTCATGATCCAATGCTGGGATTATGGGTGTGAGTGCTGCACCCTCCCTGGGGTGGATAGCCTGCATATAACAAACATAAGGGAGGGAGGGAGGCTTGCTACTTGCCGCAGTGGCTGGTCCTTCGTTTTTTTTTTTTCTGGCTTTTTCCTGTTTTCTGCCATCATGAACGGCTGCCATCTGCCATGTGCTACTCTGCCTTGGGGCCTGCCAAGCATGGACTGAAACCTCCACTAACTGTGAGCTTAATAAACCTTTCCTTCCTTAATTTTTGTGTCTGGTATTTTGTCCCAGTAATGAGAAAAAAGTAGCTGAGACACAGAACAAATATAAAAATCTTACTTCACTTATAGGTTAATTACTATTGTTTTCAATCTAGTGTACAATATGAGACTCAGATAATACAAGTTCAAGACCAAGATGCTCTTTTTCTCCCTCTGATGTTAGACTGTGGAATTAGGGTAGCACGACTCTATTTTATGGACTTAAATATATGTGAGAGGTAGAGGTCGTGGGAGTTTTCTGTTTCAAGCTGAGTAAAAGGTATTTGGAAACGGTACTATGTTTGCAACTTTTGTGTAAGGCTAAAGTTAGTTCAAAGCAACAAACTATTTTTAAGTATAAAAAAGGAAAAAAAATAAAAGCTAAGAAAAAAGTTATCTCAAAAATATGTTGAATAAAAGTGATGACTTGGAATAAGACTATGTGAAAGAGAAATCTTACATACAAAATTTTACCAGAGAAACTTCACAGCTAGTCAACCTATAAATACTGAAGAGTTCCCAAGCATATCTGGTAGTAGCTAAACAACACAGGCAGTAAGATCTAGAATCACGTCAAACATACTGAGCCCTGCTGCCAGCTTTATTCATCCTCTACTTACTTTCCACATACTTTTTTTAGTGTTAGCTGACTTCTATCTTTATCTGTGTCTCTGCCTGATCCTTCTTCCAGGACATTTCCTGACTGTTCTTCCAGAAAACATCTTTCTCTATGTCAGCACACTACTCTAACACTGCCTTTGCTTCTCATCACCTACATCAGCATTTCTCACTTTGTAGCTCATGGGCTGCCTGCCACATCACCTGAAGTCATGTTCATAATGCTAATTTTTGGATAACAGACATACAAAATCAGGATCTCCATATACTGGGCTCTACAATGTGCATTGTGAGAAGCATGCGAGGTCTGACAGGAAGGATCAGAGAATGTGATGGGAACAGCCACATTTGAACCTGAGGCTTTGTCCTCGCTTCTCTATGTTCTCTCTCCAGTGAACCCTAGTGCCCAGGCTCTCAGTCTAGCTGAGAAGCTGGCTTTGGTCTTTCTTTGGGCTATGAAAATATGCATTCCCATACTCAGCTGTTTTGTTTAAACTATAGATGATGACTTTCTCACCATTTTCCTTTGTATTTGACTGCAGCAAGAGAAAAGATAACCAAGCTAGTAGTGCTGTGATTGACTTTCACAGGATGCAAACACTAAAGGGACCTAGGGTACGATTTCATTTTATCCTATTTTATTCAGAGTAAAGGAAATTACAGGAAATTTCCTTCTCCTGTAAGTCTGTATTTGCAAAATGATGCCCGTTAGGTAAATACTATATACCAAAACATAGAAGTTAACTTTTAAATTAAACATACTATTACTTCTGCTTTAATTGCAAAACATTAGACAGACAAGCAGCTTGGCCCTCCAATCATAGCTGTTCCACCGATACAGGATGAAGGGACACACAGAAGCAGGGACAGAAGTTCTGTACCCCGATCACCAGAAAGGTTGTAACACCATGAGTGTTCAAGACAAAAACAAACAAACAAACAAACAAATAAAACACATTTAAGAAACAAAAGAGTTAACAATACAGGGCTAAAAACAGTATGTCTGTATAGTCTTTGGGAAGTCAGGTGTTATGCAAGAAATAACCAGCTAGATACAAAACTGTTGGTTTCAAATCCACAAGATCAAGGCCCTCAAGAATGACAGGACAGGCAATCAGAGAAAATACTGTTTTATTTTTCACCTTTTAGTCTATTGAAGTCAGTCTTGAGCAATTCTAGATGAAACATTTATTGAACACAATTATGGTTCAAAGCAAGAAAATCAAAGCCAAGGAAAGAGGCCCATGGCTTGGAGTCTGGCTGATAATAAAAATCCACAGTTCAATAAGGGCAGGTATAGTTCCTGTCCATATTCATTACCCATTGTTTGACAGGAGATAGCCTTTAAAAATCTATACATTACAAAATGTTAGTAGTATTTTTAGGTATTGATTGAAAAGGTTGTGATACACATTTTTCACAAAACATTAGCATATAGAGTAGCTGGTTAGGGAAATGCTTATTTTTCTCCTTCCTTGGAATGGATGATGCACTTTTAATGCTCTGCACAGACCAGTTTCAAAGAGATTACTTTGGATGATTTCAACCACAACACTTGTATTTGTTCACACAGTTGCTGGCCTATGTCACACCAGCATTGTCCATCTTCCCAACTAAAATGTTCAAGGAGATCACAGATTGGCTCCTGCCCATGGTTAACCAAGGGTGAAATAGTGTTTGCTCCTCTATGGAAAAATTTCCCTTCCCAACCTCAGATTCACAGGCATAAGACAAAATTTATTTCACAGCTGTGGGCACTTAACTTTTAAAGTTGTGTTTTACTCTTTTTAGTTGGTCATAAGATAGGCCTCTGTCTAACTTGAAAGTATTTTCCATAAAAAGAAAATAAATATTGGGCATAAAATAGTTCAAAACAGTGTTTTAGAGATATATCAATGTTATCTGCTATGTAAAATCTTTCCTGATTCTTGTAGCCAGAAGTGACCGCATCCTTCTAAATTTCCATGGATATCCATCTCGTGTTGCATATTACATTTTAATTATACTATGTTACATTGTTATAACTTCTTTTGTTGTGGTACCAGGGATTGAACTCAGGATATTGCACTTTGAAGGCAGGGGTTTAACCATTTGAGTCCCAAGCAGTGCGATCGCGCTGCTGAGATTTTATGTCGAGAAAACCCAGCACATTTTGAAAATTGTGAACAACTGAGAGTGCGTTACCAATTGTCGAAGTCGCACGCTCAGATTTACTGACACAAGTACATGGAGATATTGCTTTACTCTTAACTATTTCCTTGTAGATTATGTATGCATTTAAAATGATGCGGTTGATTATGCTAAGGCTACTTTTTTCCAATATTTAACTGATCTTCGTTCATCGAGATAGGTATACAGCATTTTAACCGATTCATCGATGAAAAATAAACAAAGCACTATCATGCTGCTTGGTATTTCTCGACATAAAATAAAAAAAGCGCTATCACGCTGTTTGGATCTTTTTGGTTAAGCCACTGAGCTATATCCCCAGCCATGTTATTACTTTTTGTACAGCACAGTATTTAAGTCTGACTAAAAACTTGGGCTCTAGAATCTTAGGTAAGCTGTTTACAGTTCCATTTTTGCTGAAACATTTACAGGTTATGTGAGCAGGTTTTGCGACTTTAGAAATGTTCCCTAACTCCACTTCACCTGGAAAATGGAGATGAAGATAGTACTCTATGTTGGCCTCAGGGTAGCTGTAAGTGTTAATGAAGAACTAAGCTGTTGTAGGTTGTGTGTTGGTGCGGAAAGAAACAACGAGAAGACCCGATGGAGGTAGCTCAGAGAACTCACTGAGATCTGTCTCTCTCAAAGTGAGCCCAGAACCTCAGAAGCATGTTCCTTTTATTTAGGTCATACAATAGAAGGATTACAGGGAGGAGAGGAGATAATCACCATTGTCTCAAGTAAGGGCGGAGACATCAGTCAGGATAAGCTATTGCTGCCTTTTTAAATCCTAGTTTTCTGAAATCCCCAAGTAACAGATGACAACCCACCCTAAGCTTTGTTTATTGTTCTTCACTTCTTTAAGATGCTAGTTTCTTATCTCTACACTAAGCATTGAGTGCAGAATAATCTTTCAATTAATATTGGCTATTATAATTAATTTAAGCCTGAATAATCTAAGCACTTTGTTTTAGAGCAAAACTCAAGTGTTGCTCTTTTGTTAACTCATTATCCATCTCTTACATGGAAGACACACAGTAAATTTTGAATGGGTAAGAGAATGAAGAACATTTGAGATTGTGATACTTAGAAAGAAAATAGGAAAAGAGGTTCACAAGGAAGATGTTCAGAAATTTGCTTCACACTTGGTTACATTAAGGACAGGAAAAGATATTGTTGGTTAAAACTAGAAAGATTCAAATTTCTCCATTTCCTCTTATAAGAGAATTAAGACTAAAAGATTTCAATAACTTGCCTGACATCACAGTTGTTCTTCATAGGTGGAATCCTTGTTTTACAACATCCAAGTAGCCTTTGCCTTCACATTGCCTGGGAGCTTCACTTGGGAAGGATTGCATTTCTAGAGCACAGTCTGTTTCTTCACCTTTTCCGAGTCCTTAGCGACAGCTTAAGGCATGTTACATCACACAGAGCCTACCATGGTCAGTGAGATTATTTAAAGTCTCATTTGAATGCCCGCGTGCTTAATTCAATCAATTTTGTGCTTAATAGGCCATAAAACGGATGACAACACATTCTTCCAGAACATCCTGAACAATGCATTGGTCATACACCAGGGCTTTTTATATTACACAAACATGACTATCTGAGAAAGCAAAAAGGAAGTACTTTCTTTTAAATTATCTGTTCCTAAACTTCTTTTGCCTTCCTTTAGCTTTGGTGATTTTCTCATTGAACACAGGGAGCTCTTTTTTATAGCTCTAAGTTCATGTTTGCCAGAATTCACCTGTCTATGAAATCAAGGAAAGAGCTATGGTGCAATCTGCCTAGGAGTTCCTAAGTACAGTCACACAACACTTCAGGACAGAATACATCCCAAGAAATGTGTTGTTAGGAAATGTTTCCATTGTGCACATGACACATAGTGTACCTATACCTAGATGATACAGCCTTACATGCCTATGGTATATAGATACACAAAACAGCTACCATTCCTCAGGCCCTGTGAACAACAGAACATGGGATAAAGTGGAGTGAAAGAGAATAGGATAGACTCAAAATATTAGAATCAATGACGTGTTGGCAAACATAGCTTATGAGCACACTTCCATTATAGTGTTTTATGGAAGATTTTTTCCCCACGAGTAGAAATAATGATAAAAGTGTAGCTTATACGTAGTGTGAGTTCTGTGCCACTACTCTGAGCTGTAAACATTCAGAGATATGAATACATGGAAGTTTTCCAATTCTTACCCAGAAAACACATAATAAACTAAATCAACAACAACCCAAGAAAATCTTTTTACATGTAGGAAAAATGTAAATATTGTTGACATTTAACAATCATATATAAGTTAATAAGGTGTTTATAGAGGCAAAAGAGAGCTACACAAGGATATGAATGTATTTGTCACAGAAGACAAATTCAAGTAGCACATATAAATGGAGCTAAGATGCTCAATCTCATTAACAACAGAAACAATAGTAAAGGGAGATATTTTAATTATTACATTTAGACCAATTTTCTGAAAATTGCTTTCCTTGCCTTTTGGGTCTGGAGACATGAGCCCTTCCCATCGCAGCCCCGTCTCCCTACTTGCCAGCTATTCCAGTAGACTTGGCCCCAGCCCCAGTGAACATAAGGCCAGAGGCTCCAGGGATTCCAGAAAGAAATGTTCACTTGGGGGCATTGAGAAGAATGAGGAAGGAAATATCACTCCGTTCCAGTTTTCCCCAAGGGAGATGACTAGGTAGTTTAAACAAAGGAATCTGAGCCAGAGGAGTGCAATGGTTATGGCAATGGTTGCAGGAATGACTCTGCCACTTGCCAGATGAGTTACTCTGACCAAGGGCTTCATGATCTTTAAGCCAGTTTTTTTATATCTTTGCATATTCTCTTAATCAAGATGTATATATATACATATACATATATACATGGATATATATGTATACATATGTATATAAATACATATACTATTCTGTTTACTTGTACATTTGAATTGTACAGTTACGGTCATAAAATACAGTAGCTTTCCATGAATTACTTGTTGAATGACACCAAAGGACAAGGGGGAGAACAAATCCTAGCCTTGTGGTAACAGTAGACTGGATACATACTTGTTAAATTTAGAGAAAATCTGTCAGAGGCAACAGATAAGAGAAGAAGGAACACATCAGAGCTGGGAAAATGGGGAAAAACTCAAGAGTGACATCATATCGTATGGCTATTGTTTTAGGTCAAAGAACACTATTCTTTCCCAGGGGAACTGAGGGGAGAGCAATTCCAAGATAAATGTAGTATACATTTATGAAGGGTGAAGTCTGTATTATCTGAGTACAAGGAAATAGACCCTCAACACAAGTTTGTGAGAAAAGCTTCAATCAGGTGACAGTTGAGCACATGGATATATATATCAGAAAGCAATGTTCATTTGAGGGCATTTTCATATGCACATGTAAATATACATATGAAAACACACAGATGAATACATATCTATGAAAATATACATATATATATATATATATAGAGAGAGAGAGAGAGAGAGACAGAGAGAGACAGAGAGAGAAGAGAGAAACACATTGCAATCACCTGATAGTGGGTTTTCCTGGGAAATGATAGTGTAATAAGGGATTTAAATTTTAAAATGAGCTTATGTTGCTTTTATAATACCAAAATCAATAAGAGTCCTACCTCATGGCTAATGCTTATGACAATGTGATCAATTTTTAAATTAATTTCATTAAGCAAAAGGAAATGTGCCTTTTATCTTCATCTTCATTTCTCTTTTAAAAATCAATATCAATGAAGTTCTGCTATATCCTAATGGAAACATATTTTAGATGAACTCGGTAAACAGTGTGTTTCCCAACATAAATGTGGGCTTTTTCCTCTTGTGGGAAAAACAAGAAAGCCACAGAGAGACATCATAACTTTTGTGTCAAATATCTGGGCATCTGATGACTTAAAATCCATGAATTACTTCATGTTTCAAATTCATTTTGTAATTGAATCAAAGCTCAGTCCAATGTGATACAGCTCAGTCACTGCTCTCATTGTTCTCCACGACTGTATTTGAGGCCAAATATTCTCTGTAGGGAAATCTAAAAGAAGCAGGTCTTCTCCATGAAATATAAAAATGCAGAACAACAGTTAGAAATCTCCAGAAAAGGGTTAGTGGGCATATAAAATATGAAGCTATAATGAAGCAGGGACTATGAAAGCCACCATTTCTTTTTGTCTCAGTGACTAATTATCCTCTTCTAGGGCCAAGTCCAATTCCCATGAAATTTTACTACCTGGTGTTTCCTTTTAAACATATAGGTTAGATTCACAGCTTTGGATGTGATTCTAAGAGAATGTCCCCAATAAATATTTCCAATGATACATATAAGGCAATGGAGGAGAGGTTTACTTTGGTTCACATTTTCAGTTCAAAGTCAGCTAAGATAGAAAGACATGGTGAAGCACCCAGGAGAGAAGAGGCGGTCACCTCATGCTACCCAGGAAGTAGAGAATAGAGGACTTGGGGAGAAAGATAAACCTCTCCGGATCGGAACCCAAGAGACACACCTCTTCCTAACAATATTCAGAGATTGTTTTGCTGTAGTGGAGAACTGTAACTAAGAAGCACTCATCAGCATGGCATGAAAGCCACATGTAATACAAATCTGTAGACAATTATATTGCCCAATAACCTGGGACCTCCTAACAACAGCTTCAGCTACCCCTCCCCCATGAGCTGATCACCTTCCAAGAGCCCACCCTGAACAGAAGACATTTTCACAGGTTATTCTTGATCTAAACCATTACATTAATCCTTAGCTATGTTTACAGTTATTGTCTACTTACTAAACTGTAAAAAACAACTCACAAGAAAAGTAGAATGACATCTACAGATATTTAAAGTGGGCCATGTTTGTGAAATTCCTTGTTTGTGCTTAAACTTTGCCTTGCTTGCTAGATTTAACAGGATTGGCTTCTTGCCATCTTGGCTGTCAGAATGCTATAAAAACCAGTGGAGTGCATGCAATGGGAAGATTGGACTGTGATCACATCAGTCCCTCCAGACTGCCAATTAATGGTCCCAGGTTATTGGGTGATATAATTGTCTGCCGAGCTGTATTATATGGGGCTTTCATGCCATGCCAAAGAGTGCTGCTTAGTTACCATTCCCCATTAAAACAAAACAATCTCAGAAAAGCAGACCTGAAGAAATGAAACCAACCAGTAGATGTCTCTGTAGTGCTTTCATTCGGTCACGTTGTGGCATTCACCCATGGGCATCTGAGTGGTTAGAAACATGATATGAAGATTTGTACTTTTTTTCATTAATTTTATTGAAAATAATTATACAGCATATTAAAAATTATAGATAAATATTGAAATGTGAAAGATAGAAGATGTAGACAAAGTGAATTTAGAGAAATATTCTAAAATGAATACATAGCATGAGATTAATAATAGATTGCACGTTGTGAATAAATTGTGCA
>PVKN010038672.1:0-11034 GCA_004027915.1 Capromys pilorides | reverse complement strand
GCACAGAAGCCCAGCTAGACTGCTGTTCAGCCTCTTCAGCCCTGCACTCGCTACCTCAAGACCCCGACCAAATTCTCCACGGAAGCCACACAGCCTCCGGTGCCCGGGGCCTCCCCGCTCCAGGCCTCCCCTGCACCGGCGTCATGGCCATTTGGTGTTTCCTCGAGTACAATGAGAAGCAGCAACAAGAAACTTTTATATCCCACAAAATCTGTACCATTTCTAAGGTTTTTTTCTTTTTTCTTGTTCTTTTCAAAACTTAAAAAAAAAAACTTTTTAAAGGGAAAAATGCAAAAAGATTTTCCAGAAACAATAATTAGTGACTACTAATAATACTGTAAAATGCAAAGTGATAAGTAAAAATGTTAGTTGTTCAAAAGAGAGAGAAAAAGAAATGGTAGAGCAGGCTAAGATTCTGCAGTGCTCCTCTAAATAAACACATAGAGCTATACGTGAGGGGAGTACTCAATGCACACAGCTTATATGCACAACCTGGACCATCGACGCTTCATACTGATATCGGACAGTGCTTTTGCTGCAGTCCTGGACACACTGTATTTCTGTGGTTCCTTGGATGTCTCTGCTGCTGAACTAATCAAAGTACCCGACTAGTTTTCTACTAGGGAGGTGTACATAGAGAGGAAGGGGTCCACCTGCAGCATAGCACATCTTATGCAGAGACTAGTGCGGCCTCTGTGCAAACCTAAAACAGGACAAACCCCCTCTCTCGTGACTGTGCTCAGCAGGTCACACGACACACCCCGACACCTGCAAGTTCGCATACTTTACCTTGCCTGTTTTTTAATCGTAGTTTCTTTTATTCAACAAATATACATTAATCTCTTCCAATGAATCAGATGTGCCTACATTTTTTTCTTCAAAAAAAAAAAAAAATCCCTTTTACCTTCTTTCTTCCTGAGCCAGCCCAGAATATCATCTCCTTGGGGCAGCTGTCTTTGTAAACCACTGCTTGATGCGCTGATCCCCTTATATCTCCCTTCTCTCATGCTTGGCTTTCTTGGCAGACCAGGAGTATACCTAAGGCCCGCCCTGGTCTTACTCATATTTTTATTCCTTGTTCTGATTGGTGGGCGCATAGCACTCACCTGATACAGGATTGCTGCTTTGCACTCTGCCTGGCAGATCCCAGTTCAGACTCTAAGGGTAAAAAGGTGAACCAGACTGTGGCTTGCCGTCAGGTAGCTCACAGGGATCCACTCCCACTAAGGATGCTGCTCACATAAAGTGGAAAGCAGCCATTCATCTTTCTTCTTTGCCTTGTTCTTTCCAGCCCTGGATTACACATTAAGCAAGATACGATTAGAAGGCACCAAGGAAAAGGGCCACCATGGTGTTCTTTCCCTGGGCTCTCATGCCTTAACACTTTCACTTGCATTCTGAGCTTTATTCTAAATTTTTGTACTTGTGCCTGTTTGCTCTATTATACTTTCATGTGCTTTGATTTAAAAAACATTTTTTTTGGCATAATGAGCAATGAGGATTTAAAAGTTTGCTCTTTTCTGTAATCCCAGCACTTGGGAGGTTGAAACAGGAGAACTGCCATGAGTTTAAAGTTAGCCTGGTCTACTTAGCAAGACCTTGTCTTAAAAAAAAAATTCAATATAAAGGTGTCATCAGATACCTTGTTTATTTCCTCTCCATTCAATCATGACAGCTAGGTCTGCCTAGCTGTGTAATAAACTCTTCGTTTTAAGCAATGAAGGGGCCAAGGCCACCACTATTGTACTGTAAGGCATCAGTTGTTCTCAAATTAGCCTTCGTTCTTTCTGATGAAAAGATTCTAGAAGAACATAAATTATCCTGATTTTATATATTTTTGAGTTATCCCAATCAGCCCAGTCCCTGGATGCCTATGTCTACAGTTTTTAAACTAGGAGCATACAAACAATGAGCACATGACAAATGACTTTTTAAAAAATAACTCTGTAGATGTCTCATATTCATTAAGATTATTCTTTCTTCTCATTCTACCCCTCTCCACATCACAGGTCATTATCATCACTCTGGAATCCAAATTCCTGTGTACTTGAGAGTCTTCTCTCTGTATTTCTTACACAGAGGCAAGTCTCTGGTATGGAAGAAATTCTAGTGAAGACATTTATGGAAAGTTTAAACCTGGCACCTTTGCTTGCATGCCCTCTGAAGGACAATGGAGGCTTTCTCTTATTAATGTGAAGTTCTCCCTTGTTGTTCAGTAGATGAGGCAAGATAGCCTGGAGGAGCAACCAAGAAGGATCTCAACAAGGAAATGTCTCATGTCAAGTACGTATGGTCAGCAGAACTGAGTCTCACAGCCATGGATGCAGACTGCTGATCTGAGCCACACTGGCAGGAAAATGAGTTCCAAGTAATGCAAGATGGTGACAGTTGCCACATGTGCCTACCAGGAGCCATCAAGCATGTTATAGCCACACCACCACTGAATTAGAAGCCACTCCCATGCAAATGGGCCTAATACTATCCCTCCTTAACAGAGGAGCAAGCCAAGGTTCAGACTATTGAAAAGTGGCAAAGCTTACTTCAAAACTTGTTAACCCACCATTATATCATGTTGTGTCAGTTTTAAAATGCTTGAGGAACACGAGGCTTGATCTTTGAAATGAAAAATTCTTTAAAAACACAGACAATTGGATCTGGAGAATCAGTGGCCTAAGGGGAAATGCTTCCAAAGTTTTTCTTCATATAGTTCTAATCTAGCTCACTGTAGAACTGCAAGAACAACGTTCATAGTCCTGGATCCTTAGGCTGAAGAGTCATAGGAAGCATGGCCCTATTTCTTAATCACCAAGGAAAGCAACAAGTAGTAATTTTCTGATGATTTCCTGGGCAGGGGGACCAGGCCTACTGTGCAGTCCTGCTCTGCACATTCATCACACTCTGATCTCACAGAGTAGCTGCGTTCTCCTTGTTGAACTTTCACCAAATTGGGAGTCTCCTTTGCTCAGAATTATGTTTTCTCTCCCTAGGTCTCACATTTCAGTGTTTTATGTCTTAGTAGGCATTTCCTAAATGTGTGAATAAAAAATGAGCAAATCTGCTATCATTTAACAGCAGCTAAGTAAAGTATCATATTTAGGGCCAAGGATATAGCTCAGTTGCCCAGTGCCTGCCTGCAAAGTGAGAGGTCTGACATTTCATTCCAGATAATATATATATATATATATATATATATATATATATATATATATATATATTTGTTAAGACCTTTCTTTAAACAAGGTGCTAATACTATTCTCTTGCACAATAAGTGTCTGGTTTTGAGCCCAATTAGAATACTCCTCCTCCAGTAACTAGGATTTAAAAAGGTTTCTGAGTTATAGAGAAGGACCCAGATTTGTGTTCCTACCTCTAAATTGTGGTCTCCAACAAAAGAGTTGCCCAGAAGCCAGCTATTTTTATGAAAAGGTGAAGAAACCTGAGAGGAAAATAGATTATTTGGGATAGAGACTCTTAAACACGAGTTAGGGAGCAAAGCCAGACCTAGCTTCTCAGAAAGAATCCTAGCAGGGGCAGGACCAAACCTAAAGGCAGAAGATTCTTAGATAGGGTACTGGAAGGCAAAGTGAAGGATGGGGAGGAAAGATATTTCTGGGAATCAGCAGTTTGATGCCTCTCAGCTGTCCTTCAGTTTTGTTCCAAGAGAATTTAGTACCAATCTTGGAGTGGCAGGGACATTAGAACTGAGAATATTCAGTACCATTTCTGTTCTAATTCAGGAGTTACTGTACTAAAGGTGGGAACCTAGTCTTACTTCACCTAGTCTGAAATGTTATTACAGAGACAGCCTTGGGTTCACTGATAGGTGAGGAGACCTTGCCAGTAGCAGCTCCTGCTCAGTTCTTCCAGCAGGAGTCAGGGGCTGGGGCCTATGTTAGTCACAGACTCCACTACTCTAAAAGGCTCCAGGAAGAATGATGGAGACCTTGAGGAAAGAAGAATCCTCCCATTCTGGTCCAGGGTATTGGAAGTGGCTCAAAACTAAAATTAGCTTTGGTTTCTGTTATCATTAAAATATTAGCCAATCCTTTGTTTGACCTTTTCCAGTTGCTGTGGCTGGGCAGAAAACAGGCTACCCAACACTGAGGGAAATCCTGCAGCATAATTCAGTCTTTTTCCAGAGAATTCAGATATCTGTTAGACCAGCCTTGGGGAGTTCATTCATGTTCAGGAAATATATTAGTGAGTCAGGCCCTGTGAGCATAATTTCATTATTAAAGAAATTTCCTATCCTATGAGGAACTATAGACCTAGACTGTCTCGTTTGGCCTCGTCTAATTTTAGGATATGAGGTTCCACGGTGCAGGGCACACTTCTCTGTGAAGTCACAGAAATCCCTTCTGAAATTACAATTTGGTAATACTCTTGTTTCCATTCTGTTATCACTTTAATTTACTGATCACTTGAGCCCAAATATCTAGGAATTTTTTAGCCTAGTATAACAGTCAGAAGAGACTTATACAAAGCAATACCGTCATTAGCTCAAGACTTTCAGTAAGAGGGATAAAACCCAGACTTATTTCTTAAAAACAAGCTCTCCATTGAAATGTCATCTACTTGTTATGTTAAAGACCTTTGATGCCTTATAGTGAATATGCCCATGGGAGACAAAATCTGCTCTCCTGTTAAAATATTTGGCTTCATGTGATTAAGATTTCTAATTTCTATACTTCATGTTAGAAGGGAAAATTACCAAAAAGAGCTACAGCAATAATACCTGCTATTTGATCTGTATCTATTTCGTACCAAGAGTCATATGTGAAATATCTTATTTTAGCCTCAGAATGGTCCTACCAGCAAAGCTGATACTCAGCTAGTCTGCAACAAAAATATTTTAAATACTGGTTGCCTGGTTTGGGAAGCTATCCTGTTTGTCTATTTGTTTTGCTTGGTGGTGGTGAGGACATAGGTGACAAAGCCAGGGCCTCAGGTATGCTGGGACAGGTGCTCTACCACTGAACTAACTCCCCAGCTTTGACAATGTTGTTTGGCTATAACACCAAGAGGCATCATAGCCAGCTAGATCACCTTTAGTTTAGTTATATGGGCAGAAGAATGTGTCAAAGCTGGTAGCACTCTTCATGTTACTGGCCCGTATTGCTAACCCATTATAACTGTCATCTCCTGGTCCAGGATAACTACTCCAATTCTATCCATCACACCTACATTTTGGTTTTTAGGATGAGAGAAAGAAAGGAAGAGTAGGCATCCTTTCCTTTCAAGAGAACTTCATGAAAGGTACAAACAGTATTCTCACTTACATACCACCATCTAGAAGTTAGTCGCATGATATATCCAACCTGCAAGTGGTGTTGGATGACCATGTATTCAGCTAATAACTAGGAATATGTTTCTCTGGATTCTAGAGTCTACAAAAAGAAGGTTCTTGGTACTAGGACATTTGGCAGCCTCAGCCAAAGCCATGAAAGATGAGTGGGTAGGAAATCAGTGATTTTAAATTTGGAGTCATGCTAATTCTTTACTTGACTACTTTCCTCAACACTTTTTAAAAACAATTAGTTATTGTCTATTATTAAATATCTTCCAGAGGATTTATATTGATCTTGCTTAGGAGTTTCAGATGCCCTCCAACAGGAATCCATTAGCTGTGTTGCCAGGATAGATTTCTCCTGAAAACAATCTGGGTTCAATTTACCATGTCATATCACATTCCAGAAAAACAGAAATTCTAGACAGATCGAGAACCTAAGAAACCAAAAGTGGGAGGTCGTGCTTAAGTATCATGCCAAGAAAACCATGCAGAAAACCTAGCTGAGAGCAAAAGATTGCAAATGAACTTTTCAGAAGCCCGTTTCCACTGCTCAAGGTGTAGTTTCTTCCCAGCTAAACGTACATCTAGAATGCTGCAGAACACAGCTATTCAGACAGCCACACAGACAAAGATGTCACAGATTACTCCTGGAAGTTGAATGTGTGCTGTCTTTTGCACATCTCAGAAACATTCCTACTGTGGAAAAGATTTGGATGGGCAAGGATAGAAATCATAGACAGAGGACTGGGGAGATAGCTTGGCAGCATAAACTCTTCCCTTGCAAGGTCCTGAGTTCAATCCCTGGTATCAAAAAAATAAAAACAAAAAAGAAATAATAGATAGAGCCCCTTGAAACAAATGCATCATTTGAATTTCTCATCACAGCCTGTAAACTGTTTTCTTTTCACTGCTTTAAGACTCAGTCACAAATAACTAAAGAGACCTGAAGTGCAATAACTGATGGAAGTGAGGGTTTTTATTTTTTCAAAAAAAAGGAAAATTTCTAGCATCCCAATACACAAATCTAGTTTTGTATCATTTTAATGTTTGAGCTGAAAATTTACCTCCATGTAGATGAATAAGACAGCAAGTCAAGTATGGCTTAATGATAGGAAAGGAAGACTGAATAGGAAATGCTATGCTAAAACACAAAATGAAGAGTATGCTTTCTGAAGTGGACTCTATCTGGCCTTAATAAGCAATGGCTTGACCTTGTGTCTATAAGAGAGGAACTACAGCTTGGATGGAATATTCCCACCGGCCTTCTGGAGGAGCTCAGGAATGGGTGTGTAATATTCTAGAAGTTCTTAGCTAGAAACACACTCTAGAGCACATCTGGGTAGAAGCTCTAACCTCAATGTAGAAAACAGGCTGGGCTTGAGTTCTGGCCAACAGGAAGAAAGAATACTTGTGTGTAGAGATAATTTACCTTGGAGATTTTCCTTGGCCTCACAAATAGCCAACTTAGTAAAGTAAAAGTAGCTTAAGCCTTTGTATTAGTTTTTCATTGCTGTGACAAAATATCTGGGAATAATTTAAAGAACACAGGCTTGCTAGGGCTCACAGTTTCAGAAATTTCAATCTAGTTGGCCAGCTTCCTTACTTTGGGTCCCAGATGAGGCAGAACATCATGCAGAAGGGCATGGTGCAGAAGGTCCTCATTCAGGACAGCCAGGAAACATAGAAGAGGAGAACACTCAACAGGAAGTGACCAAGAGCAAGATGCAGTCCCCAAGGTGGCAACCTTGACCCATGCCCCTCAATGTGGCCCCTCTTCCTAAGGGCTCACCCAGCTGGAGCTCATCTTGAGATTAACACCCTCATGCTCCCACCAGCTGATCTTTAGAAGACACGTCTTAGATCCAGGCTATATAGCATTTTGCGGCATCTAAACAGGTTTTCAAAAAAAGTGTAGCCCTCTATAAGACTCTTTGTGGCTTATAAGGGAGCAGAAAAGAATATTATTTTTACATTATTCTAATAATCAAAACTAAAGTTTAGAGCAGTCATGATTTACTATAGGCGACCAACTGCCAAAACATAGCCAGCCAACTTTGATGCCAAATATATTATTTATCTACTCTATGACCTCCCTCCCACTTTCTCAGGAGTCTAGAATATGAATTATCTATAGTATAAATATAGTGGTTTTAAAATATATGTACAAATTCTTTTTTAAAAAAATGTATAGCTAGTCCTTTTCTCCAGTATGAAATGAACTTTGTAATACTCATCTAGAAAACAGAATAGAGTAAAAATAACTAGGTTGTAATTGGCATTGTGGCTCCTTCCTGCTCTTTCATGGATCACTCAAGCTGGGAAAGCCTGTGGCCGCATTGTGAAAGTACTCACATAGCCCAATACAGAGAACTAAACCCCATCCAACAGCCAGCGAGGAACAGAGGGCTCCTGCCAACAACCTGCCAGTAGTAGGGTTATGTTTGGACCCCTAGAAAAGGGGACCAGCTATAAAATGTGTCCAGTTATGACTTCAGATGATGATAGCCTTGGCAAACATCTAGAACACAACCTCATGAGAGTTTTTGAGCCAGAAATAGCCAGCTAAGGGCTGGAGAGATAGCTGAGCAGTCTAAGCACCTGTCTGGCAAGCATGAAGACACAAGTTCAATCCCCCATACTGTGCTCACCCCAAAGCCAGGCATGGTGGTGCACACCTGTAATTTCAGTCCTGGAGAGGCTAAGACAGGAGGACCACTATGAGCCTAAATTCCATAGTAAGACCCTGTATCAAAAAAGAAAGAAAGAGAAAGAAAGATCAGCTAAGCTATTCTCAGGTTCCTAGTTAATATTAATATATAACGTCCCTTTCAGACACTATGCTTTGCTTTTAACAGGCAATTTCAATGTTGTAACCTAAAGCAAACTTTTGACACAAGACAATAGGAGAGGGATTTCGGCCCTTGGAGGTCCCTAGAACTGCACCTATGGTGTTCTCTGGTCTTTTTCTCTATGTGGCCACACTACAGGCTGCACTTGTGGTTATGAAAGATAACAAGGGACTCAAACACTGAATATAAAAATGGTTCAGTAAAGGAAGTAACTAAAGGATGAAAACTAGGAAGTTGAATCTGCAAATGCAACATGCTACATAGTTCATAGTTCCAACTCTGTGACTTTCTGGAAAAGGAACAATATAGGGGAAGTAAAAAGATCAATGGAGCTGACCATGGTGTCCCTTGCCTCAAATCCCAGCACTCTGTGAGGCTGAGATAGGAACACTTAAAGTTTGAACCCAGCTGGGCAACTTAGACGTTTAGCAGGAACCTATCTCAAAATTTCCAACATTTTTAAAGGGTGGGAGGGGACTGGAAATATAGCTAAATACAAAGGACTTCAGTTTAATCCCAGGTACCAGAAATAAATATTTGAAAAATCAGTGGTTGTCAGAGTTAGGCAAGGCCAAAGAATGAATAGGGAGATCATGGGGGACTTTAGAGAAAAAAAAAAAAACTATTCTGTATGATATTGTAATGGTGGAAATGGCATCATCATACATTATACTCATTAAATGTGTAATACTAAAACAACCCTGAGTAATGTAAAATATAAAATTTAGGTGATGGCAACTTAAGTTGAGCATTGTAACAAAGCACCACTCTGGGCTAGAATCTTGGAGGGGGCAGCACTGTGCATGTGTTGTGGGCAGTGCTGGGAAATTTCTGTATTTGCCACACAAAATTTTCTGTGAACTTTAACCATGTTTTAAAGAGTATGCAAAAGCTGGCCTGATAGCTTAGCTGACTAAAGCACCTGCTTAGGCAGAGCACAGTGATTTAATTCCTGGGGCCCGCAGGGTGCGCTTAGACAGATTAAGACTGGGCATAGTGACACACGCCTGCAATCGCAGCACTTTGGAGGCTGAAAACAGGAGAATCTATGTAGTGAGATCCCATAGACCCTATAGATCCCGTCTTAAATACAAATATATATATATATATATATATATATATATATATATATATTTAAAATTTTTTCCATACTAAAATTCTAAAAACCCCATCTAGATTCACAGGTTATACTGATGAGAAGCAGACATGAATGGAGGTGGCCAGTTTCTAATGAAAGGCCTAAGTCCATCATTAGGTCCATGGATGCCTGTGCAGTGAGGAATAAGTGCAGGGCCTTACTCAGAGCAGCATCTGTTTCTGGGCTGCTGGTGTTCTCCTCAGCCTTGGGCTAGTTACTAGAAATGAAAACGTTGGAGAGGCCTTGGGTCTACAGTCTACACAACGAAACAACATGACACCCTGAAAAGGAGAGAGAGCAGGAGCACCTAATGCAGTTAGTGCAAGACAGAATGAAGTACTGAAAATGACGTGAGCTGAGGACAGGCATGCACTGGCTAGCACGGCAGGAGTACGATAAGATACATGGCTAGAATAGCGGGGAAATGATACTAAGGTGCAAAAAGTAACAGATGCACAACTGGATGGGAAAAGCAGCTGTCTTGGTGGAAAGTCAAGTGTAAGTCTCTTGGAGAAGCTGGATTTTTGAGAAGTTGGTAAGAACAGATTTGCAAAGAACTGTAGTACACACTGAATTGCTACAGGCTTGGAAATGGGGAAGAACCTCCAGATGACGAAAATGGAAAATTAATGAGGTTATGCCTATGGGTGAACATCCATTATGTACAACTCAACAATATTCTCTATTTCTAGCTCCCAGAAGCCAGTAGAAACACTCAGCTGATGTCTGGCAGGTGTTTCAGAAGCCGGTGAGGTACTAGAAGGAGACTGTGAGCCCAGAGCCCAGACCACTCAGACAAAGGCTAGAAACCAGACTCTGCAGTAGAAATGGAGGGTCAGGTACAGGAGCCATGAAGAAGTAGGCAAAGAAGAAGATAGTGGACATAGAGAACTTCTGAGATGGGAAACATAACTTTTTGTAAAATATCACTCAATGGGGAACGAGACTGCTAAGGTACAGCCCTTAAACTGTACTCCTATTTCTAGGTGTAAAATGTGTGTCCCAGTGGTGCTTGTTCCCTAGAATTGGCATGAGATTTTGGCGAATTCATACATTACAAGCCTAGCATTCTACTTAGCACATAGTAAATGCTATATGAGGATTCGTTGTCATCGCTATTGCTTCTAAACACGAAGAGAAGCAGCAACGGCCCTAGAAAGAAGGTGGACAGAGGAATACTTGGTGACAAGTACGCATCTTGGCAGCATGACAGAAATGCTCAACAAGCATCAGACTGAGCTGGTTTCATTTTCTCTTAAGGAATGGTGCAATCTAGTCAAGGCCCCTGAACCCTGCTAGCCACAGTCCTGTCTTCCCTATGTAGAGAAAGCCACAGGGGTTACCCTGAGGCATCAGGGCCTCCTGTTCTGGCCCATGGTGCACATGAGAACTACTCCCGGCCCTCTCTAGCCTGTGACTGGAAAGAGAATACTGCTTTCTTCTTGCAGGGGTGATGTAACCTGAGAAAATCAGGTTGCCGTTATCTCAGGCACAGGCATCCCTGAAGCCTATATTTATTTCCTCGGTTTATTAAAGAAGCAATTTTTCCCAGGCTTCTATTTAGAACTCATGTGTAAAGTGCAGTAAGGAGAAAATCTGAATAGTTAGAAATGTGATCAAACTACCCTGCTGAAATCTTCACAGTCTCAAAAGGAAGGCTCTTGGCTTGTCAGTAGGGCAGAAAAAGTCACTGCTTAAAAAAATAGATGGATCCCAGAACTTAATTCCTTTCATTTCCTCTCCTGTGAAGTGATTCT